>VYZV01005113.1:207295-279929 GCA_013401275.1 Pandion haliaetus | reverse complement strand
TACGGATGTAACCTGAATTTTTTTTTTTTTTTTTAAGGCAAACCAGGCTCCTTGATGAACTGTCTGATACACTACTTCAGCTACTGACTTAAAGTCTCCAGAGCGAGATGCACATTTTCGTGGCTCCAGGAGAAAAGAAACATTACCCCAACCAACAAAGGAAGGAGCAGTCTGCAAGTGAGAGGCAGCACTGAAGCTGCAGAGTGGAAAGGAATTCATTGAGAATGTGTAATACACAAGCCAAGACACACATGGATCCATCTCATCCATTTCATATTGCAGAATTTTAACAGCTTTATTTGTGCATGCAAATACATACACAGAGAAGGGATTTAAAAAAAAAAAAAAAAAAAACTTGGCTTAAAGCCTATTGAACTTTTAAAAAGAGACAGGAAAATTATGTTAAGAAATACGCAGTTGATTTTCAGGGAAATGAAATTCCCCACCTCCCCCTTTCCCCCAGTTCAAAGTATTTGCTTAAAGCTATATGTAAAACCAGAGAGAGGAATCTCCTCATTTCCCCAATCCTCTACAACAAAGCGTTGGGCAAACCTTGCCAGGGATACAGCTATGAGCAACATGAATACGTGCCACTGAAATCCCCTTTCCAGGAGTCATTGTACCTTGCTATGTCACTTATGCTGAAGAAGTTTTGAAGAAGGCAAATGAACTTGTTTGGGGGCTTCACTTATTTCAGAGCGATCAAAGACCAGCAGTTTGCTGCCAGATACAAACTGATAGACCCTTCCTACAGCATTTACTGAGAAAGGAGCCTAGGCTATTAACTTGAAAATCATCTCCTGTGAAGGGCTACACTCATCTGTACAGAGGAAATGTTACCAAGTCTTCATTACCTTCTGCTTTTAAAAGAAGAGTTCAAAGAATTTTGAAACCTTGACTGATGCAGTCGCATATGTGAAGTCAAACTGAGGACAGCACATGTGCTCATATATCAGCATCAATCTGTTTTCTTCCCCTGAGTTTTTAGTAAATGGATTTCATGCAGCAGCAAACTCAGAAAAATAATTTAAAAAAGACAATAGAATAAACCTGCCAGCAATCTGCTGCGCATTAACTGCTGTATTCACCCTCCAACAACACCTTTTCCAGTGACGGGCTGCAATATGAACACTGTGCACTTCTCAATACCCCAACCTTGTCAAATATCCTAAGGACAACTCCATCAGATGGAAAAGTAACTTCAGAAGAAACAGGCAGGGACTATTTGCTACATGTTTCCATCAAACGCATTAAAGAAAAGAACATGTAGAAAAAAAAAGTCAGAAGCTGTTTTCCAGGTGTTTCTCAACTTTGTGGCAGTCGAGAAGCCATGGAGAAGCGGACAGGTCTTTCAGATACCTGTTCCCTCAACCACAACCCAGGTTCTTCCTCTTGATTTTGAGATGAAGTCAAGTGTCTGCCAACAACATCACATCAAAGATGGGAATGGTTCAATTCACTGCAGGTTCACAGACAAAGGAGGACCTGGTCTAGATAAAAAAAAGCTTTTCTTCAAAAAACGTTTGTTTTTCATCCCCAAAGAGACAGGAAATTGTGGGCAATAAACCTCAAGGATTTCTCTTCTGAGATTACTGCATTTGAAAGCTGCCCTCAACTAGAGATTCCCATTTTAAGCACATGCTTTGCATAACTGAAAGAAAATACGTGACCTTGATAGGAAGCAAAATATTTCTTGCAAAACATTTACTCTTTCTCTTGCTATGTAAAAACCTGTCTGTTCTTCCTAAATGAAGGACACCAAACCCACATTACTCGAAAAAACATCCCACCCGATTTAATGGGAGGAGGATGTTTTTACAACCAGTTAAGCACTGACCTTATGTTTCTGAAGCTGTGGGCTTCCAAGAACAGAGCATCTTCTCTTCTGCACCAAGTGCTGTCTTGGCTATGTGGGCTTTTAACAAGCGCTCCCTTTCCAGTGTCAGGACAGAGAAAGGCACAGCTGCAGTTTGACGTGGACAAGCTCCACCAAGCTCTCCATGTGTCGGAAGAGGAGAGTTCAGAATTACCAGCCAGGTGTGCAAGGGACCCTCTGGCTCACCATGTCAGCCATGGCCCTAGGACCTCGGGGAGGCCACCAGATGCTCCTGGTACTGTCCTAGCTCATCCCAGTCAGCTTAAGAATGAAGTTGTCATTGACTGCAAGAGCAACATACCTACAGCAACACCAAGTTCAGCTCAAAATGAACTTAGCTAGAGCTAAAGGCTTCAAATGGCCCAACGCAAGAGACCCACATGAAGCTGCTCTGGTATGAGCCAAAAAACCAATTTCGCCTCCAGCCTGTGCCTAAGAACACAACTGGTACACTCTAGGAAATATCTTTCCCTTTTTTTCCTGCAGTGAATACTTTCCCCCACCAGAAGGGATTGCAGAGATATTAAAAGAAACACCACCACCACAACAAAGGTAAAAAGGAAGAAAAAAAAAAAATAAAGCCCAGAATTGCACTCTGCAAATGACTGCCTAACAGCAGAATGCAGATTAATCAAAAAACACATACATACGTGGGAGCAGCATGAAAATGTATTGCAAGCATACTGCCTGGAAAGTGTATACGTAAAGCTGATTAATTTCTGTGTGCCTACAGCTAAATCCACATGCAGGTTTTGGAAAACCTGGGACCACTCTGACTCTGTGTGCCAGGGGAAACAGCACTGCTCCCCCCCCTCAAGTCATCGTAAATGTGGTCTGGTCTTCAGAGAAGTTATGAAAGAGGACTTGCCATTCCAATTTCCTTGCTTTTCATGGCATAGATAAATCCTGCATTTAAATGGCTTTTTTACGAAATAACACGCTTCTCCATGCAAAAACTGAAGCAGGCAGATAACCCTCTTTGATAAGGACATAAACAAGTATGCGTGCCGGCTTACTTCGGGGACATTTCCCAAGTTCAGAAATACTAGTGTTAGGCTTTTGTCTCCAAGATACCATTTGTCAAACAAAGTGTTGCTTGCTCTCTGCTAAAACACCTTATCTCCCTTGCCAAAAGGCAGGGCTTTGGATATCCCACTGAATTGCTGTCTTCTCTTTGTTCCTTCCACAGGCTGACCCAAGAGAGACCAAAAGTCCCTTAGCAGGTGTACTACTTCTCTGCTTTTTCCTGAAGGCACGTGCTGATGTCCACAGCAGATGGATCACCTGCAGAATCCACGTTTCTGATGGAAAGAAAGGCAGGAGCTACCAGCACCCCTTCTTGCGCAAATCTCTTGGGAGGATGTTCTTCCACCACTTGTATATCGAGGGCATTTGACAGTGCATCAAATACCACTTAATGCTATCCTACACCCACACAAAGGTCTCAAGCTCCCTTAAAACTTGTACCTATGGCCTCTCCACTTACAACCTGAAGCTACGGTGGTAGCAGCATCCAAATGATCAACACCTGCCAGCAATGAGTCATTGACACCAGCGGCTCCTACATAGGCCATGTCCAAATGAAAGCTGACCAGGCAAAAACCTTCTGTCTTTCCATTTCTTACAAGCACCGAGTTAAAGTGCTTGCAAAAAAGCACAGCATCACCACCACTTCCAAACGCTCCAGACAAGTACAGGCAGCAAGTGAAACCGCTTGCAATAAATACCATAAGCCTGATCCACACAGACCCACAGTCACAAAAGATGTAAAATTGCAGAAGATAATCAAAGGCAAGGCCTGTGGCTACATATGCTGTGATCTTAGACTTAAACAGCCACCATTTTTAAATGTACAAAACAGTTCATAAATATTATCCTCACCAAAATGGACTTTAAAAAAAAATTGCTTGCCATGAAAACCAGAAGGAGCTTTAAATGCTTCTAAAAAGCTGCATTTGCTAATAAATATTTCGCAAGTAGGAAAACTTAAGTCATTAAAACACAACATCTGTTAAGGCTAGTAAAAAGCCAAAATCTACTGATTTTTGTAGCAGTGGTCCAACCAAAAGAGACAGCGATGACGATAAGCATAAAGTCTTGAGCGAAGTCGTTGAGCAGGTGACCTTATTTCTGTAGTCACTCAGACTCTCACCACTGACTTCAGGGAGAACAGAGTTAACCCCAACCCTCAGGGCTTCCAAAGCTCTCTCCTTGAGACCTCGTTTCCAGATGAAACCTCAGAGCAAATCAAAATACTTGTTTCCAAAATGTGCTGAAGACCAGCAGGCTTCAGCCAAAAAGGAAATCAACTTCCTAAGTCTCCAAATTTCAAAGTAATCCAAGAGTAAATACCGTACTTCTCCATTTAAAGAAAATGGGTGAAAAGAAATAAACACTCCTTTTCTGGTCAGTCTCAGCCTCACAATCCAAAAGTTGTAAAACAATCACTACCAAGGGTTCAAAAATTACAAGCCAATATAGGCATGTATCAATGGAGCGTTTACACATTTGTTAGATGAAGTACTACACAGCATTCCTGCAATCTATAAACACACGATCCTTCTTCTCTCCCAGAAAGCAATCTTGTCTGTAACTCATTACATGTGCATATTAATATTACTTCATCTTTTGATAGTTCTTTCTATCTTCAAAGCTCTTCAATTTGATTAAAGCAGCCACATTCCATTTTGACAACAGGAATGAACAGGTTTTTCCCCAAAGCATTGCACCTTCCATTTATTTGCCCTGCTCACTTCTGTGCCAAATTCCTTGGCAAAAATGGCTATAAACATAGGAACTTTGATCGATAGGTTTTTAGCCATTAAAACTATGCAATAACCGCTGCGGAATGATGAAGCAAATACTTCTAGTATTTTTCCATTTTAAAAAAAGTACACAATTATGTTAACAAATGACAAAACTATGAGATTAGTCACAGGACAGTATTGAAAAGAGTCAAGTCACAAACCTTAGATTAGCTGTAGATGTAAAGAAGTCAAACTAATTACTCTCCCAACCCCAAAATAACATTCAACTGCACTTGAGGGATATCTATGATCTTCCAAAGCATTCAGCATTAGCCATGGAGAGAGAATTAAGTCACCTAAAGGAAGGTCTGCTTCTGGTGCAGAATGGCAGTTTTAGAAAAATCTAAGAAATAGATCCACCAGACTATTTTTTACTGCAAACAATCTATATCCTCTTCTCCAGAAGGGCAAAGAAAAACCCCTTAGTTTGTTAATAGGTATTATATCCACTTTCAGAAAATGAGGGGAAAGAAAACACATCCACAGCTTCCCAAACACTGCCAAGTTTCAGTTATGAGCCTACAGCTCCAACTGTTGTGAAATATGAGATGTCCTGAAAGTCAACACTTTCCATGGATGGTACCAGCTGCAAGCTGTTAACAGTGTTCAAGTCCTCTGCAGGACTTGGCTTCTCAGTAAGGAATTACCGAGGATACAGTTTGCTAAAATCTGTTTTGCTCTAGTGACTGAAGAGCGACATTACGCAAAAGACGGGTAACACAGCCTTCTTCATTAGCAAACCTTACCCAGTTGCTGTCTTTATCAGCTTCTTAGTATTTAACCCTCCAATAATTAAGATGCACCTTCCACTCCATAAGAGTGAAAAATGCTTTATATTCTGCAGGCACATGTTTCAGACAAAAATCCACATATGTTACCATTTTCACACAGAAAAAAATAGCATGTTTTGAGACTGGAAATGGAAACTAAATACAAAGGCAATGTTTGCTGGAGCAGCACAAATACAGCTGTCTGAGGCAGCTTTAGCCAAAAGGGTTAGCAGGGTGGCAGTGACCACCACCAGCTCTTGCTGGACATATTCCACGTAAGATGGAGTCACCGCAGGACCTCCCAGCAACAGGTGGGAAGAAGCCTGGCTCACTTGTGACTCAGGGAGAAGGTCAGCAACTGCATCACTGCTCCTGAGGGATACTCAGAGCTCCTCATTGCCCTGACTTTGTCCGACTTGAGAAAGATCCCAACCCACAGGGATCTGGCCACACTTTTACAACCCCTTTTTTTAAAACAACAGGGAGAAACTAGGAAAACACCTGGCATTCAATTCAGTGACAGCTTTACCTGGCATTAAAACAAGTAAAAATAATAGGGAAAATGAGAACGCTCCTCCTAAGTAATGCTGGGAGAAGGAAGCCCTTTTACATTACTCTACTTACAAAGGGAGACCAGGGTGAGCTATACAGAACATGCTGGCAACTTTTCAGTGAAGAGATAGCCCTGCTTATCCTCCCAGGATCAGTTTACAGTAAACTCCAGTGGGGGGGTGTGAAAGTTCTCAGCAGAGCCACGCTTCTGGAAACCTGCACAACTCCAGGGTCATCCAGGGTAGTGGGTAGGAGGCAGTCATACTCCAGTCCCATTTGTGCTCCGCTTGTCCCACTTGTGAGAAAGGAAATTCTTCTCTGGTTCTAAAACCCTGTGGTCATTAGAAAGTAAGCTAAAGAAAAGGCAAAAGGATAGCGAGAATCTATACCAGAAATAGTCATCTGGCAAAGCCATGCTGCTTGCATCAACCCAGTGTGGCAGAGCAGCTGAAAGCACTCCCTGAAATCTAGCCTGCTCCTAGGTTTCCCCCGGCAAACTATTTGTATCAGCAATCTGCACAGCGCTTCAACAGATGCTTAGCTTTAAATATGGATTTAAATCTCCTTAAAAACAGCCAGGCTAAATATATGCTTTAGGTTAAATTTGTTCCTGGGTGCTGTCCTGAATCACAACTCTCTTTCTAGCCATGCTGTCCCTATAGGTGCTGACAGAAGATGCGCTGGCAGCCTGTCCCTGTACCACTGAAGTCCCTCTGATCATTATGGCATGGCACGACCAAACCCAAGGAGAAGATGATGCTGGAATGTTAGCCCTCTTTCCATAATGAAAGGTCCAGCAATCAAAAAATGCTCACATTTAACCCCAAATGTGGTTTTGTCTGCAGTTGGAAGCTCCTTATTTATTGCCAAGGCATTAAAGGAACCCACAAGACAGAGAGCAATCTCATTTCGAAGGCAAACAATTAATTAAAAAATATTGCCTGTTTTACATATACATGCATATATATTTTAAGTAGACCAGGTAAAAGAATTGGAAATCTTCCCTTCTCACCACTGAATAAAAGTCACACTGACACAGCTGGAATGAAAACCAGATTCAGATTAGTAAAAAGACTACTGCACCATTTATTTGTATAGATCCCAAGGTGTGCTGTTCACCTCCTAGATCTTTGGCAGTTACCCTGTTACCTCCTTCCCATACTCCTGCTATAAGGCTATCCATGCATGACATGCATCACTTGAGGGAGCTGCAAGAAGCTGCAAAACCCTCATGGTCAGGCCAAAGGAAAATCACTGAAATGTCCCACTGAAATGTCCCATTCAATGACTACTCTAAATGAGTTTAGAGTGTGAGCTTGATATCTGAACTATACAGCTGACAAAATTTAACTAAAAAAAACCCGTGAATAATTTAAATCAGCATATTCTGTGGTTACACAGCTGTTTCTTTTGCCTCCAATTAGCAAATGTGATTCTACAAGCCATAACAGTCATTTATCTGAAACAGTCCATCCCCAAATAATCCCCATTTCTTGAAGCAGACATGAAACAACTGTTCTGGATGGCACTACTTTTCTGCCACTAGGAATGCAGAGTATGTTTCAGCCCAGCTTTAATGCAAAGCCTAGACAAATCCCCCTAGAGAGCTTTAGCTAGACTTTGCCAAAGGAACAATTGTTGCCATTAAATAAGTTTATACTGTCTGGTGGTGAGCATTTTCTTTCTGCAGAGTGAGCTCTTATTCCCATGACGAAATGCATGCTGGAATTAAGTCACTTGACTACATTTCTTTTTTCTATAGAGTCATCCTTCTGAAGTTTCCCATCCTCAGCAATTTGCATAGAAACAGGCTGGAACAAGAAAACCGTGATATACAAAGTAGGCAGAACAAGTCCCAGACAGATAAAGGGAAACCCAAATAAGAGCAAGTCCAACAAAACGGGGTCAGACATGTTCTCTAGGAATACCCAAAGCACAAGGAAGAGTCAGTGCCCAGCTGAATATTCAAGTCAGCATTCTGCCTGCAAGCAAGGAGCAGGAAGCAGACTTCCTCTTCTCTTCAGCGTCTGGAGCCTAATAGACTTGCAAGATGCCCCAGAAAGCTTTTAGAGGCCCAAGGACCAAATGGCCCAAGTCACACATTGAAACCCTTCCACATCCATGAAACTTGTTCCTAGCCTCAAAGTTTCCATTGCTTTCATGGACTTGAAACCACACAGTTTTGTGCAATTTCTATAAGCACATCTCCTCATCGGGAGCAGATCTACCCCATCCACCTAAATGCCCCTTAGACAGCTCCTGAAACTGTGGATCTATCACTTGCCATCTCCCAGGTTTATTCTTTCCATGCAGCGGTGATGAGCCAGTCTCACCATCACCCACAGTAACCACAAAGTGTTTGACTCTGAAATAAAATGGCTCCCACTGGACATGGTTACCACCCTCTTACTGAGACACTACCAGACACCTTGCACACTGCATTCAGCCCTTTTAGCATGAATTAAGGTGCAATGTCACTGCAAGGACACATGCTACAGTGCTGCCTGCCCGGAGCTCTTCAAGCCCATCTTTATTTCAGACGGGATTCACGGAGGCTCATCACCCTCCACTCCGTACAGTTCATGGAGACAGGCTCAATCATCTGGACTGCAGGCTACGGCAAAATCTTAATTTAACTTCTGCCAGTCTGTGCGACACCTATCTCTGCCCAGATTTGGTGCAGGACACTTGGTAAGAGTCTCAATATCTAAATCTTCTGTTTTCAGTGTAGCTTTTTTAACCTGGGCACAAAAAGCCAAGCATACAAAGTTTCACTGCCTAGAGCAAACTCTTCCCAATTGCTCTTTCCTGTGAGTGGTGGTGTTTAGTGTTTGTCCTCTTTTTTTCCTGACTGCCAACTCACATCATAAGACCTACTTATCCAAAAAACAAAACGAAAATAAAACTATCCCCCCAAACCCCACAATGCTATCAGTACTCTACAGCCAAGGACCAAATTGTTACCGTGGCACCGTAAACTTTTGCAACTATTTCCTGTATCATGTAGCTAAAGTTGATTTATTATCTGTATCATCTCTCCCCCCTGTCAGACCATATTTGCCCAGCTCTCCCAGGGCCAGGCACTCCGAGACATACTTCTATCATGATGGGTGGGTCTCTGAGGCCAAACGTACAGCTGACTCACGGTGGAGCCCGGCTCTTCCCTTTTGTGTGCAAATAGGTTTTGACACCTATGCTTTCTGCTTCGTTTTGACCTTCCAGCATCCTTCCACTCACCACTGCTTTTAAATCAGGACAATTGCTTGGTTCCAAGAAAGCAAAAGTGCAGATTTAACAGCCAGAGCCTTCTGCTGCTGATCCCAGGTTCCCCTAACAGAAGTACAAAATAAGGACACACACTTCACCTAGCAAAAAAAAAAAAAAAAACCCCAAAAAAAACCCAACCCAAAACCAAAAAACTCCCACGTAGCTTCAACACAGAGGAGCCAAGTTATTAATCAGAGTCTGAAACCCAAGCCTAGTAAGTCACATCATTATGAAACTGCTCTTGGAGCATGAACACAACAGAGAGCAACTGCTGGAGGTCTCCACAGATCAGGATGCTCAAAATACCTCTCCTTTCATGCACAGCCGTGCAATTCACAGGGTATTATATACCCATAGCTCAGAGCTAAATCAAACACCCCTCCGCAGTTGGATGAACTCAGTTCCCATTAGTATATTTAAATATCAAGGTCTCCAGTTGGAAGCAAGACTTGAAAACAAGCCCAATACCACATTCAGGTTGAGACTAGTCCATTCATCTGTTTCTTTACAAACAGAAGGAAAGGCTCTGCTGATTTATGCATACTTTTATTTCCATTTAACCGCTGAGGTCTACACTACTCTTCCAGTGAGTATACAAACCATAAGGCAAAACGCACCAAAAGGGATCTGCCTTTTTATAGACATAAATCTGGCGATACAAGTACAAACACATCTATAAAGAATCGCTTACATTTCAGTTAACATCTGCTTTCCTCTTCAGCTTTCAGATGACCAAGCTCTTCCCTGAAACATAATTTTCATGTACTTAATATCACTATTTTAAAGTTCACACAGCGAGTTAAGAAATCAGCAAATAAATCCAAAGACTCTCTCCTGCTTGAACAGATGTTAGGTCAGGATTCAAAGCTGAGCAGAATAGCCCACAGCTCTCAAAGCTTTCGTTTCAGGTATCATACAGATTTATTTTAATGAATACACCATTTTTCTGGGAAATAGTTGACACTAACAAAGAAGAAAGGAAATAATTTGCAATGATTAATGGACCAGGGCTCAGGCCTTTTCCACCCTATCTTGCTTATTCTTTACGTTTATGACATTGAAATTTCAGTGTTGTTCAATTTCCATTTCCTTTGGTGGTGGTTCTTCGGCTTCCTCCAGTCCTTCAGGTCACAGGTGAAATAGTTCATTTTGGCTTATCAGAAAGTCAAAGAGATAAAAGAGTCAGAAGAGATAAAAGAAAGGCAGTTCTTGCCTCTTGATAAGTGGTTGTTTCTTCAAGGCACAAGACAGCATCTGCTCCAACACAACAGAAACTTCAAAGCAAGTTCACCATCCCTAAAATAACCCTGGCAGAAAGAGAAACCCAGGAGTGGGTCCTTGGACAAGACCCACAGCTGCAGAAGACTCAGCCTGAATAGAAGTCTTTCCTCAAAAGCATTTGTAACAGCATAATGAAGCTTGTTTTTCATGAATGATGACAGAAACTTATTTATTTTAGGGTTCATGCTTACGCAAGCTAGAGCTCCAGGAGCGATATTCTGTAGGGAGGTAGAAAGACCTCTGCTATCAGCAGGGTATTCTGTATATGACTGATTTACTCTTTATTAACACTCCTGTTTTGTCATACCAACCTACTGACATCCGAGTAAAACAGGTTTTTGGCCTCGAGATCTCTGGCTCGTCCTCCACACATTTCTTAATCATCTAATTCCCTAACAGCTTCCTTGTGCAATCCAAATTATCCGCATTATCTTTGTGCCAGCTCTATCTGGAGGAGGGGATAAATGGGGGGGATGCCAAGAGAAGAAGGGAAAGGGCCCAGAAATTACTGGTATTAGAGAGAAGGGAGCAGCATTGTGGTTCTACAGACATCCCTGCACCACTCACCACACCACAATTTTGCTAAAATGTCTATTGATCCTACTCATTAGATCAGCAGCATCTGCTGCCATCCAGAGAGTAGCCATCTGTGCGCTCATTTCCCAAACACACAATCTCAACTGGAGGAGGTTAGTAGGTCAGGGCCAGAATTCTCTGCACCTCCTGGGATGAGAGGAGACTTGGCTCCACACTGCAGGAAGCACTCGGAGGCCGCTCTTTTACCCATCCCTACCCTCTAACACTTCCCCTGCCAGCTGACCTCAGCTGCAACCCACGTCTCAGTCCCTCCAAAAGTGGCTAACCTGCCTTCTTCCTAGTGCACAAGCAAGAAGTGATAGGTAAATCTACAAGAGCTCTGCTGATGGAAAAGCAGATTTCAGAGCGTGGAAAGAAAAATAAAAAAAGGACATCAGATTCATCAGTAACTAGTCTAAGGATCAAGTTTTTAAATGGTCCCAACAGGAACAGTTCAATGAGATACATGAGAGCCAACAGAAAACACCAAGTAGGGCTTAAAGAAAATCCAGATGTTGGTTCTATTTACATTAGAGGATTTTGCACAGAGCCTTCATCAAGACTTCCTAAGAATGAAGCAATGATCTTCAGTTCTCACAGGGAACAAGATCTTTCCAGCTCACAGCTCTATTTCCAGTGTTCCCTCTAGTGACAAACCCCAAGCCTGCCTCGTGCCTCCTTCTGTTTCAATGTCAGTACCTACAGCCATCGGAACCCTCTTCTTTCTGTAAGTCTCTCTGGAAACCAAGCTAAGTGGAGAACTTGTCACTTGCCTGATGAACTTGTACTCCAGCCAGTCACTTCTCTGTCTGGGGCGATAATGATTCAACAGTGACAGCAGAGAACATCTAATATACATTTCCACCAAGTTACTAAGGATCTCAATGATAGCTACTTTTCCTCTCTTTGTTAGTACAGTACTTGCCATCCCAAAGCATTCAACTCCAAACAGCATCCATGCTACATACACCTACAAAATAAATACACAGAAGCAATGTGACACCACTGCTGACCAGTTTGCCCGTTAATCAGTAAGACAGAGCCTCATTTGAACAAAGCCATGTTTTCTGGCAAAACATGAGTCAGAAAGCCTGCTGTATGAAACATCGTGTGTGAAACATAAGAGGAATGTTGAAATAGCTACCAAGCTCAGTGGACAGGTCTGGTGTATACGCTTTGAAGCACTCCAAACTCTCGTTACATACATACAGAGAGAAACGCAGAGCTTTGGGATGGCTTGTTCCCACACTGTCCAATAGATTTGCAGAGAGTTTAATACAAAAAGGGCAGCTTTACAGTACCAACCATAACCTACAGAATTGACCCCCTCTCAGCTATAGAAATATCTGTGGCTTAAAATCAAAATGCTTCTAAATGAGATTTTTTTTTTTTCCCCCACATGGTAAATTCCTTAGACTTTTCTGTCTGTTAGCAGTTTCACGTGAACACAGAGAACAGAATTAGGCAAAGAATTAAGGTGGCTTAGGTAATTATAGCGGCACATGCTATCAGTTCAAGACAGAAGATTAGCACAGTGAGCTTCCAGTTAAAGGAGGTCTTCCCCTGTACTGTGAAAGGAACTGGCCTCTTTTTTGCTTTGTCTATCTAAAACATGAGCAGTGTTCCATGTCAAAGCGGCAATATATACACCATAAAAACTTCCCAGAGGCACTTTTTCTGGTACTTAAAAACTGAAGACATTTCAAGACGAAGTTGAAGAACCACTTTAAATCCACAAAGCAGACAGCTATGCACCCTGTGGCTTTAAACCCAACGTAAAGTTTATATTGAATTATTTTCCTCTACATCTAGCATGACTAATTGTGTCACCTTTGGCCAAGGGAAATTTCTAATAAAAACTGCCTGGTAAAGAAAAAAGCAGCAAAGACTATTCTTAATCAAAAATGGCTTACTTGTAAAGCTGCAAGCAAACACGCAATTAATCAAGGCAGAAGTGACCAGTAAATGAAAATGCTTTGGATCACTCATACCTACCACAAAAAGAAGGTATTCTGAGACCAATTCATCACTTCATTTTGCAGGTCATTTTCTCTGTTCTGCCCAGACCACATTTATCAAATGCACAACGCTCAATTCTTACTATTTTATCTCAAACTTTGCAACAATTAATTCAGTATTAACCAGATGGGGTTTATCATTTTAACTCCCCTCTCAAGGGGAAGTTAAAGCTATAGAAGAATCTTAACTTTCACTTAACCAAAAGATATTTGTATCACTTCTTCAAATCATAGAGAAAACAGACGTATGGCAGGAGTGCGACAGCGTTAGGGTGTCAAAACCAGAAGGCCGGCTGAAACAACACTGCTTTTGTATTTGTACTTCATGTTCAAATTAATTTTGTTATTTCAAGGTCATGGATTTTGATCGCTTAAAGCTGACAATAACGTAAGTGGAACTGCTCAACACCTCTACCATCTATACCGGTGTTATTACCATGGCAATTTCTGTGTTTAGTTTTTTAACGATGAAAACAGTGAAGGCAGGTTTTAAAAAAATACCTGAAGAGATGACACTGTGCCTTTAAATGCATCGCCCCTAGAAATAATCCTAATCAAAAACACATTGTCATTTCTCTTGAGAAGAAAATGATCACATTCATTCCGCCTTTCTTCCACTGCAGTGGCTGCTCCTTTCAGACACACCCAGAAATCTCCGAAAGCAGAATTCAGATCTGAACAATTTTATCCTGGCCTCTGCACAGGTGGAAAATTCTCTCCTGTATATTCATATTATTCCAGGCCCAGGCATTTGCGATGGTTTCACACGGGCACATTATAGTGCTCATTTTTTTAAAACTTTTTTTCAAGCTGGAATCGCTTCTCAGCACCAGTCTGACTGCATCACAACCAAATGAACACTGAAATCCTAGAAACACAAGATGCTTTCTAAACCCTACATGACACACCCCTAGTCACTTTAATAAACCTTCATAAGCTGGCAAACTGTACTGAAGTACCTACCAGCCTCGATGCAGTTAAAGGCGACTAACACAAACACCAAATGACATTACTGCTATCTGAAACACAATACACAAGCAAGAATTGAGTAAAGCTTGAGTACGGCATTTCAGTCTACACTGCTGGTTTCTTTTGAGGAACCACACACAATTGCAAAGATAGGGCTGGTTTTGTTTGCATGGCTAAAGAGTCATTCATTTCCTAAGGACCCTTCTGTGGCACTTCAGAGGCTGGGGAATGCATGGAAAAAAACTTAAAAGAAATGCTGCCAGAAAGAAAAAAGTGACTGATACTGGGGAAAGGAGACAGATGTTGGAAGCAAGCTGAGATGTTCCACCAGGGAAGGAACTCGGTGGACAGACGCTTGTGCTGACAGCAGCCCGCACGGTGGCTGCAGCACCTCAACTGCTTGCAGAGTTCAGGGCAAGAGGAAACGAAATAGATGGAAGTTTTTACCCCCTTGCTTTTCAGCCCCTCATCCTTGGATCCTGGTACCAGTGGGGAGAGCTTCAGATGTCACAGCAGAGGAAGAGAGAAGGTAAAACTCAGGGAGCAGAGTTTGGAGCATCCCTTAGGCAGAGGGGCTTTCTCAAAGCAAAGGACTTGCCAGAGTGAGATGCAAAACTGTGTCTATGAAGAGTGCCAACCAGAGAGGATAACATGGGAAACGTTGTTACATTAGGATGAGATTTATTTTCACTCAACACCAGGCTTTCAGCACTTGCCAAAGACACACAGAGCAGCTGATGGCAGGGCAAAGCTCAGACACCATGTGCTGCGTCCGAACAGGTATGCACACGTGTACTTCCTACGGGTACTCAACTGATGCCTAAATTTAATCAGACCTAATGTGCACATACTTATTCATGGTCAAGTGCTTCTTTCTCCCAAACCTTACTTTCAAAAACAACTTCAGAAATTACCCTAAAATCACTACCACCACACCTTTCTGGACAGGAAAAGAACTAAACCTCTGCACCAGAGGCACTCAGTATTTGCCTTAACAACCAACACTGCCAGGAAATCTCACTTTCTGTTATTGTGCATGGGAGTCTCAGTAGACACCTACGGAGGGAGGAACAGTTTAGCCCTACCTTTTATCACACCTTCCCAAAATCTGGACTTTGCAAGGGAATAAAAAAACTAAAACAAACCAACTTTGCTCCTTTCCCAGCTATCACAATCAAGGAATGAAAGCTTGGCAAAGATATGAGAGTTTTGCTCTATGTCAGAATGAGATATTAAAAACACGCTTCAATAATTATTTTAGAAAACATACCGAAACGGGGGAAGGGGAAACCATAACACAGGGGGGGTGTAAGCAAGAGCAGGGGAGCATACTTGGCAGCAGTAAAAAGCTGTACCATTTGCTTATGCAGAAAAAGGGAACAAAAAGCAGCTGCCTGCTCCTCTCAGCCTCCCAAAAGCAACTTGCCTGCTGACGGGCACCCACCAGCCCACTCGCACAGCTCAGCTCTAAGGACTGCCAGCCTTCAGCTGCACAGCAAAGGCAAACCAAGAGCACCAGGCAGGTTGGCACCGTTCTGTGCTGTAAGCCCAATTTCAGCCACACATTTACCTAAACAAGGTGGATGTTATGCATAAGGGAAGCGCGAAGTGTTTTAAACAAACCTAAGTGTTCATAAGAAGCCCTTATGTAATCGGCATATGGACAAGTCAAGTTAAAAAAGAAAAAAACCCAACACTTCAGTTAAGAGATGTTGCAAAGAAAGCAATTTTTTTAATTAGCTGTCTGAGAAAAAACCTGTACTCTTGCCAAGAAGAAAAAGAAAGCTTTTGCCTAGGGTGACAGTTCACATCTAGACCTAACCTCATCATGTGCCTTCATCCTATCTGAGTGCTTCAGTGGGAGCTGTGAGTCTTCGCAGTTAGAACAGAGCCACAGGAACAAGAAAAATACTATCCAGACCATCTCCCACCGATGAGAGTTGGAGAAATTAAGGGATGAACGGAAGTTGGGTTTAGCTGCTGCTTGACATACCTCCCTCCTACATGTCTCTTCTCTGCCACTCCCACACTTATAAGATGCCACTCAGCTGTGTCTTCAAGGCACCTCTCCTTACACCTCCTCTCCCCATTTTTCCTCCGGATTTTCTGAGGTCACAGCCTCTTCCCTGAACCCACCCATAAACCCCAAAATATCCATCTTGAAACCTAACACAACTCCAGGTTTGCATCCCCTGCAGTGAAAGGGAAGGGAGCTTCCTGACCCCACAACATGAGGCAACCTGCCAGGGATGAAAGGGGTCCTGCCTTAGAGGAGCCTGACCCACTAGAAGAAGGTCCCCAACCAAATATTCAGGGCCAGGACGCAGTCAGCTTTACCCTAGGTAGTCAGCCGTCCAGCCCAGGTAATTAGCGGTCTCTCCCTGCATTGTGCAATCTCTCCTTTGCAGGCTGCGAGCAGACGCGCAGGCTGTGTCAGCAGGCAGTGCTGACCTCCTCACCTGCACCCTTCCCACAGCCTGCCTACCCCTGAGCACCTTCCCATGCCCTTTCCCATTTACTCAGCCAGCTGCACCCCAACAGCCTCTCCAATGGGCCCCCGGCCATGCAGAGGGCATGTTTGCAATGAAAGCAGTAATTATTTCTGCATTTACCTCTGCAGTTGCACTACATGTGACCTAAATACGCTACTTGCAGCATTAGAGATCGGAGGGGCAGAAAAAGACATGCTTCAGCTGACTCCACCACCTTGGACCAATTCACTAGCCGGCCATGCAGTTCTTGAAGACCAAAATACCAAAGATTCCCCCTTACATTTACAGGAAATTCCCCCTGACCATCTTCCCTATCTAAAATATTAATACAAAAACATTAAGCTATTTGGCCATCCTGCCTAGTATTTTTGAAAGGCTTTCCACACTGGTTTGCCGTTGCTCTTACTGTTGTGAGCTGAAGCTAAAAGCTTCTGGAAAATCCCACCCCATGTCTTGAAGAGCCAAGAAAGAAATTAGATTGCTGAAAAATCCACCACCACTAATAGAAAGAGGATTCTTGGCACACCCCAACTGTGCTGCATCTGCTCTGCTAAGTAGGCACATTTATTTCAATCCTGTAGCTGTCTCTTGCTATTTATAGCTGCTAGCTTAATGAACTTTCAGGGTAGACACCAAGCCTGAGCCTTCCTAAATTGATGTTTAAATATCCTTGTTGAATTAATTCGATCTCATTATGGATGGACTGTTCCACAGTTGGACTGGCAACTTCTGCTCCTCACCGGAAATCAATTGGGAAGTTGATTAATACAGGATCTTTTCCAGCAAGGCAGGCACTCTCAGTTGGGAAGCAATAGCAGAAATTTACTTCCTTGTAAACCAGACCACACATCAAGAGGTAGGAAGACCATTTAAGAACAGCCAAAGAGATCACAAACATATTTTTAAGAGACATACAATTAAATAGCCACCTTGCACTCAACTTTAAGACAAACAGAAGCAATTCTGTAAGCGTCCCAGGCACAGGCATTTTGACAAGCAGTCTCTGGCTCGGGCTGCAGGCAGGCATACCTACAGATCAGGCATGCTGCATTCTCCTCAAAATGCCTTATCGCTTCTGTAACCCTGCATGTACGTTGTTTCCCAATTTGTGTAGAAGTGCTCCTGAGAAGAGGCAATTTTGTGCTGGAGAGCTGCAAAGCTTGCTCTTTGTAAGTAGAGGCCTGCCACAAAGAGCCTGAAAAACCCCTGCCGAATGCATCATGGACGTTAAATGGATTGCATTTAAAACTAGAAAGAGATGTTTCCCACACTGGTGGGCTCAAATTGCTTTTTCCACGAGTGGTTTCACATAGGCCCCTGTCTCTGCTTCAGAGGTCATGCCAGAGACAGAGCCTTCTGTCTATTCCTCAGCTCACGCCAGGTGTGAGGGCTTACTCTGTCCCCATGGGTGACTCTGTCCCGATGGGTGTTTCCCAGCACAGTCCTCAGCACACTGCTCTGGATATTTTACCTACCGCATTTACGAGAGACAGACTCACCTACTTCAGTGCCCCGTTTAAGATGGCAGATGTGCAACGTTATTTCAGGCCTTGTGTAAGCAAACCATTCACAAGCACCAGTATCGAGCAAAGGGGCAGACACGCATCAAAATATGATGATTCTCAAGAAACAGAAAGCATGAGATAAACAAATTGTAACTTTGCCACTGGTGGGACAGTTAGTGATCCAGAAACACCTGCATGCACACCCAGGTCTTATAGATTTCTGCAGGAATTATGGACGTGATTAATCAAAAGCACAAAGGAATCAATGGGCATTTCAGCCCCATAGGTGGGCCTTTGTTTCTTTCATAAAGATCATGTTGGTGAGTGACAGAACACAGGAAAAAGCAAGAGTAGCTTGGCCTCCGGCGCTACCTGGCTAGTACCATTCAGAGGTACTGCACTCAACAGACAGGTGTTAGAAAACTATTTATAGACCACCATACAGCACCTCTCTTATCTAGGCACTCAGACCCACTAGAAGACCTGAAGAACGCGAAAGGACCAAAAAACCTATTTGTTAGGCAAGAAGTAAACCATAATGTAAAGGAAACTAAGGATACTAATGCTGTCAACTTCAGGTGTCCCACAGCAACCGGAAGCAACAGACAAACTGTTGTACTTGGATTAAAAATGAAAAAGCGTCCACTTAAGCGTGGTGAATTCACGTTACAAGACTGCTCACCACAACATCTTTTATATTGCTAGGCTTTTCAATAAACCAAGCATTGATTAACNAAAAAGCCAACTGATGTTGCAGGATCTGTCAGGTTCAGACAATCTATTAGAGATAATTACAGTTCTCTCTCCACGTCAAACATCCTCCCAAGCACTACTTCAATGCAGGTATTCAGCAGCAAACTCCTAGCACACATACCCAAAATCGACAGCAAGCTTCAAGCAAGCAAGATTCTCTAGAGTTACAGCTTTCCTAGCCCCAGATTACACAGAACTTACTTCTGAGAGAAGGTTGCATTTTAAATTTGGATTGTTAAAAGGTGCATATTAACCCATAGTGAAGGATGACACTTGGCGATCATTAGAGGGACACAGCAGTTGCCTACATAACAAATCTGATCCATCCAGACCAACCTCACCTTCAGTGGGAGAGATGCACTCCATCCAGAATGACAGCACAAGCCTCAAACTGTACTTTAATGAAATGACTCTGCTGCAAAACCTTTCTCTTTCAGCAAAACGCTCCTCCTAACCCACATCTGAGGGCTCAAGAGAGGTTTGGTTTTTTTTTTTTACTAAAACCTTCAAGAAGTAGTGCTGGTGGGTGGAAGAGGAATTTCTCTGAGCAAACTGCAAACCTTTACAAACCTTTGATGGGATGACATATCAACCCTTCCCTCTCTCTTGCTATATGGGTCCTCTAGAAACCACTCCAACAGACAGATCCAGATTTTCAACCTCTTTCCCCCATTTCTGGTTTTGTGTCCTGTAAACAGGATCATAGTTACACCCTTCAACTGGTAAAGAAAACCTTCCGTAAGCTTAGCCCACATGTGACCATATGCAGAAGAGCTGCGACTAACAGTGTCAACTGAAAGATGGCCTCAGCTCACAACCACTTATCCCTCCTTCAAGATTTTCCAAAGTTTAGATTGTGCTGTTATATTTATCTACCTATCAACATTGACTCCTGTCAAAAATCAGGTTTTACTGTCTTCATGGATGCAAGCACTAAAAAAATTCTATTACAACATGCAGTTTATTAGTCTCATAGGCCCTTCATTACTGCTTGTTGCTTTTGGGTCCCAGCACCTTGCTGAATCTACTGCCAAAGCTAAGTATCGTAGTCATTTCTGAAGCCCAGCACTGCATGGGGCAGAGTGCCCTGAATACCCATTTCCAGTAAACTATGAACACTGAATTTCCTTTCCTCTCCCTTCATTTTCTTAAGCGTTACGCTGAGTTTAGACAAATCTTTCACTTTGGCAACAAGAATTTTTCAGACCCGCAGTGCTTTTAACAAAAACAGTCAGTAAACCATACAGTATTGCAGCAAGGCTCTACACCCCACAACTTGTGGGATAAAACCTTTTTACTTGGCCAGTAGCAATAACATATCATTAAAGGAAAAATCTTCTCTTACATGCCTTCAGCAAAGGGAACTCCCTAAGACTCCCTCTTGGTCTTCAAAGGCAGGGCATTTACATGTACAAATATGTGCTCATATGCATGTAAGGTACTACACTTAGGATGAGGATAAAGACATCCCATGTTTACAACTGAAGAGTAATGTCAGCAGGCAGCTTACTGTCCCATCAAAGCAAATTCCTTCTTTATCCTATTGCCACGTAACGTGGTTAAAAATGAAAGTGGAAAGAGACCGAACTCAGGCAGCCAATGAGACTTTGTGATTCAGAGAAGAAAGACCTCAAGAACGTAAGATGCTGCAATCCGCTTGCCTATTGCCTTCTTTCTGTAAATTGTGAGCAAAGGCTCACATCCTCCTCAAACCTGCAGCCTGCATTAACAGCTCTACAAAATGTTACAGAGCAGAGGAGTGAGCACCGCTTCTCATTAATGCGGGGTGCAGAAGTGCCATGCCCACACCTTCTCACCCCGACTTTTTAAACCGAGAAAAAGAAAAATTAAAAAGTGCTACCTCTAGTTAACTTCCTGAAAGCAAGGTTTGAGGATGTTTATTGCTAGCTAGCTTTAAAATCACTCTGAAGAACAGAGAATTTTCAATCTTTTGTTACCTATGTTACTAGTATCTTTTTTGTGATTATTTTGTGTAGAATGCCTTAGGGCTTGAACTGAGGTGTAGAACTGCAAGTCATTACTTTATAGCTTAGAATACTAGACCTTGCCTACACATGAAACTCACCAAGATATTTTGGAAGGGGACAGGTATTTTATATTTGGGGCTTCTTGCTCTCCATTTGCTTGGAATCACCTTTGCCTATTAAAGGACTTTTACCCCAGCCACTGAATTCAGAGTCACAAATACACACAGATAGCTTCTTAACTTCCAGAAACCACAGGCCATGCACAGATCGAGTGCACAAAGATCAGAATTTCCATTCTGTCAACGAATGCTATATTCTTCTACTTCTGTTTCTTCTGATATGATAATCGCTCACATCGGCCCAAGTCTGTACCCCGTATTTCAAGCACTTCTGTTCTAAATGGGCTATCAGAGTTTCAAAATAGAGAGATTCTTCTCTTCGTTGACCTGTACCTTCTGCACGTGCAGTCTGTCTAAGGGGCACGGAGCTGGGCCAGGCCAAGAACAACCCAAGCAAGTTCTGCACAAGCACAGGCATCTCTGCAGAGCACCTCTTACTGCTGTGTACTTAAACACGGTGTCTACACACTGCCTGCTACGACAGAGCTTACCCAGAGACATTATTTCATTGGGTTTGAGCCAGGGAGGTGAGCCACATTAGCTTGGAGGGCAACCAGACAATCAAAAGAAACCCCTTCCCAGATCAAGCAAATCAAGTATTTCCTCATAGGAAAATCTCTGCACATCTGTAGTAAAGAATGAGGAAGAGGGAAATGGATTCAGATCGCAGCCTATCCTGAAGCAGAAACTTGTATCTGCCTTCCTTGTTCATCCATTGTCTTGTCCCTTGCAAGTAACAGCTAACTATACCATCCGCTTCATATTGAAGATAAGCAATCGGCCGACCTGAGGAGGCAGAAGCAGGCTTGACACCTCTACCCGTGCCAGGGGACAAGCCTCCTCCAGCGTTCCACCATCAACTCTCCTCTCTGTCCAGCCAAGGCTTTCCTTCACCCCATGAAGTGCATTAACCACAGTTAATCACAGACCAAAATACTAGCGGGTCAATACTCCAGCCATTAGCACTACAAAACTCACTAAAACTTCCCTCTGAAAACCCCATTTTACTCATTGCCTCTCAATATGCTATCCTTCCCCTTCTACAGTGTTCTGACTGTTTTCCAACTCTTAAGGTGTGTTTTAGACAGATAAGAAGAGGGTCTTTAAAGCCCACTTACTGGTAATACAATAATAGATACATTTTTTTTTTTTAACCTCAAAAATACTTGTATGCCAGCATGGATGGATGGATGGTGCAGAATAACCACTGCTAAAAAGTGTTTCCTTCTTACGGTTGAAAGTGGACAGCAGGGCCAGGCTGGTTAAAGGAGGTGCTTTTAGAAATAAGGTGTTGGTACCCTTCAGCTGGGACACGGATTTGTAATAGTCTGCGGTTAAAGGAAGCCACATTTCAGCTAGCACCAGTGTCAGCAGTCCTGCCTGAGAACAAGGGTGTGAACTCCAATTTTCTCTCCGAGCCCAGAGACAGCCCCTGCAGGCCTGGAATATACTGAAAGGGCTCTGCAGAGGGAACATCGCCTTCAAGCCTCCTCCTCAGCGTATCAGAGAATAACCCTGTCTGGATTTTTGAAGGAGGCATCTTTCCCAAGCAGTAATTTACTTAGGATAAAACATATCTGTACATGTTGAATTTCCCTAACTCTCTCCAGATGAGTGAGCTGAAGGTTGTTTATAAGCTACCAGAGTTTGGCTTGTTTGACTGAACTGGACACAGATTAAAAAAAAAAAAAAAAAAAAAATTGACATTTCCAGACTGCACCAATTCCCAAATACAGAAGTGCAGCTAGACCGGTTTTGAACTGGAACAAAACATTTTTAGGGAAGGTTTGCATTTCTGGACCTGTTTACTCTCTTGCCTGTATCCACAGACGTGTTTCATCAGGTTCATTTGTTGTGGGACAAGCGGCTTGACCTGGTGAGTCAAATCCAGATTTGGTCAAAATCTGATTGTACCACTTTCACCAAAGAAGCTGAGAAATCATCTTCAGGTATCTAGGTTTAGGCTTCACAGTCCTTAGGGACAGATCAAGAAATAGAAGTGATGTATCAAATCAAAGCTGGCTTAAGCTTTCTACTCAATAAAAACAAAGCTCTCCATATACAGAGATGATCAAGCAGTTTCCTAAACTTCTAGGAGCTATTTTAACAACTACATTATTAAAGATTTTGCAAATCAAACTTTATATGCTTGTCCTTGTATTTGAAGATGAAATAAACTACCAATTACATACAAGCTGAACTCACAGTGTCTAATACTTGGCCAAGTTAATAACTGCAAAAATCAGCTAAGAAAAGGAGCTATATAAATTGCGGATTTTATAAACCGAGATGCACTGTACCTTTCCTCAAGATGTTTGGGTTTTCTTCATGTAAAATTGGATTTTGCTTGTTTTAAAACATAGTTAGCAAAACAGAATATATGAATCCAAAATCTTCCAATTCTAAGGAAAAGATTGAAATGTCCTCCAGTTCAGTCCCTTCATCTCACCAATGACTACATAAACAGCACTTCCATTTTATTATCTCATTAAACTTGCATACACCTATCGCCTCCTCTGCAGCCTTTCTGAAGGCAGTGTCCTACACATTATAGTCACAACCCAGTACTCATCAAGCCTTGGTCTCTGACGGGTACCTGAAGCATGCGTGAATCTGATCCCGTTTTTTAAGGCTGAGCAGAGTCCCTGGTTACAGCCAGCCATCACACAAAGCGGTGTTATGCAAAGGTCATTAACACAGCTGTCCCAGCAGTCCTTAATCCTGGGAACTGCAACACCTTCCCTCTTCTATTCTTGGGTCCCTTCACAAGAAAGGTGCTGAGCTGCACAGGACAGCACAGCGGGCTCAGGATTTCCTCTTTCCTTGGTGTCCAGCACTTCTTTCTTTTTTTTTTTCTCCTCTTCTGATGACATGTAAACACTTTGTACCCCACACACATAACACCCATTTTTAAAAAGGGGAAAAAGGAAGCCCTGAGGAACTACAGGCCCGTCAGTCTCACCTCTGTGCCCAGCAAGATCATGGAGTGGATCCTCCTGGAAACTATGCTAAGGCACGTGGAAAATAAGCAAGTGACTGGTGACAGCTAACATGGCTTCACTAAGGGCAAATCATGCCTGGCAAATTTGGTGGCTTTCTACAATGGGGTTACAGCGTTGATGGATAAGGGAAAAGCAACTGACATCAGCTACCTGGACTCGTGCAAAGCATTTGACACTGTCCCGCACAATATCCTTGTCTCTAAATTGGGGAGACAAGGATTTGACGGATGGACCACTTGGTGGATAAGGAATTGGCTGGATGGGCGCACTCCAAGAGTTGTGGTCGAAGGCTTGATGTCTGAGTAGAGACCAGTGATAAGTGGTGTTCCTCAGGGATTGGTGTTGGGATCAGCGCTGTTTATCATCTTTGTCGGCGACACGGACAGTGGGATTGAGTGCACCCTCAGCAAGTTTGCCAATGACACCAAGCTGTGTGGTGCGGTCGATGTGCTGGAGGGAAGGGATGCCATCCAGGAGGACCCTGACAGCATTGAGAGGTGGGCCCATGCAAACCTCATGAAGTTCAACAAGGTCAAGTGTGAGGTCCCACACATGGGTGGGGGCAATCCCAAGCACACGTACAGGCTGGGTGATGAGTGGATTGAGAGCAGGCCTAAGGAGAAGGACTTGGGGGTGTTGGTTGATGAGAAGCTCAACATGACCCAGCAATGTGTGCTTGCAGCCCAGAAAGCCAACCATATCCTGGGCTGCATCAAAAGAAGTGTGACCAGCAGGTCAAGGGAGGTAATTCTCCCTGCTACTCTGCCCTCGTGAGACTCCATGAGTCTGGAATACTGTGTTAAGCTCTGGGGGCCTCAACATAAGAAGGACATAGACCTGTTGGGAGCAGGTCCAGAGGAGGCCACAAAGATGATTAGGAGCTTGAGCACCTCTCCTACAATGACAGGCTCAAAGAGTTAGGTTTGTTCAGCCTGGAGAAGAGAAGGCTCTGGGGAGGCCTTATAGCAGCCTTCCAGTACCCAAAGGGGGCCTGCAAGAAAGATGGAGAGGGACTTTTTATAAGGGCATGTAGTGATAGGACAAGAGGTAATGGCTTTAAACTGAAACAGCGTAGATTTAGATCAGATGTATGGAAGAAATTCTTCACTGTGAGGGTGGTGAGGCACTGGAACAGGCTTCCCAGAGAGGTTGTGGATGCCCCATCCCTGGAAGTGTTCCAGGCCAGGTTGGATGGGGCTTTGGGCAACCTGGTCTAGTGGAAGGCATCCCTGCCCATGGCAGGGGGGTCGGACTAGATGATATTTAAGGTGCCTTCCAACCCAAACCATGCCATGACTCTACAATCCAGCAAGCCCCTGCAGAGCTGGCCTAGCTCTGACAGATGCAGTATCTTTATAACCATCTATCCCCCTAAAATGACCTGAAGCATGTTAGACCAACGCTCAGTCTCTGGTTGTCTCTATGCTCTGCATTTTACTTCTTGCTCAGTCTCTGTTATTTTTTTCCCCCTTTCAAAGAAGAAAAACAAAATCCAAAACTCTCTCCTTCCTGGCCACACTGTAGCCACTGGCCAACTGGCACCCCTACTTCATAGCAAACGCCTTCATTCTGCCCCACTCTACTAAACCACATAGCCCTAACAGATATTTCAGATTCTGATGCCACATACTCTCTACTGACAGCTGTCTCAAATATATGTAATGTATTTCATTTCACCTTTCTCCCAATTCCATTAAAACTGCTGTTCAAAATTCCCCAGTCCTTTGTTTCTAATATTCTTACTCTTTTGAAACCGAATTTGAGCCACATACCCTTCATTCATTTACTATTAAGAGATTAAGATTAAAAAAAACAGGGTTATAGCTGAGATTGCTTGCCATGATTGCCAGTAATCAATAGCAGACTAAGCTGGTAAGCTTTGTCTGAAGAGAACTGGTCTTCTCTTGGACACACTTGCCATGACTGAGAGTGATCACAGCAGCTGGATACATGGCGCACATAAGCCATTCAGACCCTCAAAAAACCTTCAAAGTTCCAGTAAGAGACATCTAAAGCTGGAACACTCTGAATATCCAACAACTGTCTCAGATCAGCAACCACCTAAGAGACAGAAAACAAAATAGAAATAAAGAGCCATTTATAAATGATGGAGAACGTAAAAGGCGGAACAGCAGAAATTTCTGAAGTAAGCCTGGCATTACTACATATGCAGAACTAGAAAAGAAAGGCTTGTTAGCGAGCAAAAAAAAGCGTAGGAAACAAATAACTCAGGTCAGCTATGAAGACAAGAGTTTCAGAAGGGAAAAAAAACTGGGATATGAGGCAACATGTAATTCAATGTTTAGAAATTCAAGACAGTAATCTGAACTACTCCTATCCTTTACAGTGTTCTAAATTAACTGTGCCAGCTCATAAAAAGATCTAGCCACCAGCATAAAACAGCAAGTCCCTGCAAGAACCTGGTAAAGTATCTGGATACATGAGACAGTGAACAATACAGAAAAAGTTACAAATGATGTATTATTAATGCTATTGCATGGGACACCTGGAATATTGTGTGGTATTTAAGTGATCCCACTCTGAAAACATGTAGTGCAAAGAGGTCAGGGGGGAAAGATTATGGGAAAATTCTCAGATAGAGAGAGATGAAAAGAGTGCACATTTTTATGTGCAGATAAAGAGTAGACAAGAACATACTACCTGTAGAAACAACAGAGGAAAAAATACCATTAACCCTTTCTCAAGTTACACAAAACAGAAACAATAGGTTGTCAACCACGGGCACAATTAGCCTAGGAAACGATTCGCCTAAGATATCCAGAAGCCAAAAAGGAATTTCTACAGATCTGGTCACCTGCACACCAAAGAAGAGAGATGTAAATATAAAAATTAAACTTAAAATATCTAGAGTTCTTGAAGACAGGTGATTATGTCTTTTGGTGTAAAACCAACTCCTGGTTTCTGAGCATTGACAAGAAAACTTCCTTGGGACAACTAGGGAACTACAGCTACATAAAGCAAATGGACTTTGTGACTTGCCTTCCTTTCCAGTTGCTGCTCTCTGAAGTATCTGCATCACCAAAAGTAACAGGCCCTGGGCTAAAGACATGACTGATGTGACCCCATGTTACTGTCTTTATATGCAGCAACTATTCAGCAACATAATTTCAGAATGAAAAATACACGTACTTCTTCAATCAAAGATCAGGTTGTATAACCCCTGCTTGCTCCTCTGTCTCTCTCTGGAAGCATTTCCCCACTACAAACAAGTTCTTTAATGAAACTCCAACCATCTGGAATTAGCCTCAATAATCTAATCTATATCACATCCTGGGCTGTTTTCTTCAGCCCATATTCAAACCTTTTAGCAAGTTCCCAATTTAGCAGCCTGTCACCATCTCTCTCCCACTTCTATTTAAGCAGCCATCCCCCAGATTTCAGAACAAGCTTGTACCCAACAGAGAAGACAGCAAGAAGAATGGCACTTTATGACAGTCTCCTACGATGTTACTGAAGAGCTGCATGGTGATGACACTAGATAAAGATCTCTCTTCTCTGGTTAACAATTTCAGTATGAATGGAGGTACAGGGCATCCAAAATGGACCTCATCTGCCTATCAAAATTCAGATATTCAACCCCTACAGATACTCAAACATAAAGTAATGCTATATTTTATTATTCTTTTTGTTTGCAAAACTTAAAACTGGTTAATTACTGAAGGGGAAAGACTTACTAGCACCACAAGTTATAGATACAATGAAGCCAAATCCCAACTATGTTTTTCACAGTCTATAGCAGCGGTCCTGGTGCTTCTCATCAACCTGCTCCTATGAGGCTGTTTCTAGCTGAAACCACGGGGTGCTTGAATTCTAGAGAGGCTGCACATCCTAAGAGCTGGGGCAGAAGCTGCAATAGATCTGTCTAGGTATCTACTCAGCCTTTGCATCTCCTTGCTATCTCTTTACACACAGTGTCAAATTGCTTTTTAAAATTTGGCCTGTTCCTGGCTGGCATTAGCTCAGAAGCAAACTCAGGTGATACAGAGGGATGAAATGTCTGCTCCAGCCTGTATCTTTTCCAAGCCACAGCAACCATTCGACAGCTATTGATTAAGACTACTCTGACCCTGCAACATGAGATGACTGTTTTCATGGATCCAGTTTCCTGCTCCATGATCAGATCAAGAGCAGATCACTAGACAACAGACCATTGTAGTGAGCGTCAGCTGAAACCAGTACTTACTGAGTGGTTTAAGGATGCTGCTGCTTGTCTCATCAGCGTTTTCTACATCTGATTTGTCGGAGTAGTTCTCAGAGATTTTCTCCTTTTCCTTCTTTTCTTTGTGCCCAGGTCTTCTTCTATGACGCCTCCTTCTCCTATAGCTCTTTGGCACGTGGACCCCAATGTAAATAGTGTGATGACCTAGGGGACACAAGCACAGCAAGCATTAACTTCATCTGCATATAGTTTGTGCATCACTGGCCAGTACAGTTCATGCTGTGTCTCATTCAAATAGGCAAGTGAAATATCTTTCTTTGCTGGCCTAACATTAATTAGTACTATGTTTCTTGTCTCCAAACATGAGCTAGGAGCTCTTTAGCTAACATTTGGCAAAGTATTTTTTGTACAATCATTTCTGAGAGTGCATGCCAGTGCAGACTCTCTGATAATTATTCTGTCCTTGTGACTCATTTAAAAATAAAAGTAAAAACCACAGAAGGCCTTCATACTCATTTTGCAATATTGAATACAGTGCTCTTCAAAAACAGTCTACGGTAATTTTTCCATTTGTTTTACCAAATACATTGGCTGGACCTAACACCTACCTTGTGCAAAACTGATCCAGCCTAATTGAAGAACTTAGAGCAACACAATTTCCATCACTTGACTATGTAGTTCATTGTATAAGAAGTGTCAAAGTATCATTAGGGTATTATTATAACACAGCAGATGAGGAAGGACTTACTAACATAAGTTACTGTAAACTTCTAAGTACCTGACACTTTCCAAAATAAAAATTAAGTAATAAAAGAGTAAGGGCCAA
The DNA here is from genome assembly GCA_013401275.1 of Pandion haliaetus. Lineage (NCBI taxonomy): Eukaryota > Metazoa > Chordata > Aves > Accipitriformes > Pandionidae > Pandion > Pandion haliaetus. The sequence goes on along the minus strand of VYZV01005113.1, from coordinate 250,948 downwards.
ATTTCATATGCTGACTGTAAACACAAAGTATGCCTTTTCCCTTTCATGTACACTTTCATTTCAAACTAAAGCACTTAAACTACATTTGCCAATTGTTGTCTTTTTGATGAGTTTGATAAAAATGTTTTATTTTCAGGGCTTTCTGCACTTCTACAAACTTGGGATAAATATCTTCATATATAAATATCTAAGTATCTGTGCCCAGATAATTCAGACATCTTACTGTAAGCTTTAAAAACAGCTCCTTCAGATTGAATGCTTGATAAATGATAGCTGTATTCTATGCTTTTGACCAAATTTGGTTTCCCCACTCAGTGTAGCCAAGCAGAGAGTTTCAGATAAACACGCATGCCCTATTACTGACTGAAGTACATTTATCTGAATGAATGAGCCGCAAATGCACGTAAGAACAAATGTATTTATCTGTAGGTACAGTCATTTACTTATGCTCACAGTGGAGCGTTTCTGCAGAGCTGTCCATCTGCAGAGTCACTGTCTCAGTCACCTCACATCCATCTATTCTTAGCCTATGCTTACACCTTGCATGAATGCATGGCTGTTAAAAGCCTATGAGAGCATACCAGATGACACATTCAAGAGAAGGCAGAGGCTACAGCTTTTGGAGAGTTGCACTCCATCCTGCAGCACGGTCCCACCCCAACTCATTTGGTGAGTGCCTCCCCAGCGAGAGGGGAGACCCCCTGAATGGCAGCCTTCAGATCCCCACCTCCATGACTGCTGTGGCTTTCACCAGGAAGCACAGATAAGATACCCCTCAGTCCTGACGCCAGCACCTACAGGTATCTGCCACAGAAGATATTCAGCCGAAAGACTCTCTTGAAACGCACTCCACAATGTGGAATCACGTCACTCCTGAAACCACAGGAACTTCTGTCAAATGGTTAGGCACCCAACAAGATGATGGCGACAGCGTCTGAAGCCAGACAAGATGTGCTTCTGCGTTACCAGACACGGCGCTCTGCAACACCTCTCCGATCAGCTCACAGCTGCATCCACCTCTTTTGCAGCAGCCGCGCTCTCTTTTGCTCAGGAATAAGAATTAAGTCAAGCGAGTAACAAAAGTCAGGCTTTACTTGATAAAACAGTCACACACTTGAGAAAGTTAGAGAGAAAACTGGCCCTTGCCACCAACCCATCTCCACTGATTCTCCCTCTTTACAGATTATGCATCGCTCTTTCCTTTCAACTGCAAGCTGCTCCTATTATTACTGGTTGCTTTTCAGCAGCATTACAAGGCTCCAGATGAACCACCTATTTTCAAGACACGGAAAGCTGCTCTGGAAATGCCAGCTCAACAGTAAAGCCAGTCTGCAGCCACCAGTTCACTTCACTGCTAAACGTACGTCTCTAATTCCTCATTATGATAAATCTAATCTCTGAGACTGAGTAACTGAAAATTGAGGCACAAAATACCCAATTTCCATAACAAACTGACTTTCCAATGAAAAACAACCCCGCATTTGCCATTTCAAACTCCACACACTCTTGAGGCCAGCTGTGAAGTCTGGAGAGTCCTTCACCTTTTTCACATACAAGTTTTCATACTGAAAGCATCCGAGGTCTTCTAAAAAGCTGCTTGACCAGAGTAGCCCTCCTTGATAGCAACTTCAAAATAGCTGAACTCCCCAAGGGCTTTGCCAATAACAGAATGATGAGCTGTATGCAAGGATGGGGCCAGAAGCTTATGAAAATAGCTCATGCCCTATGCATACTACACTGTCTCTCATAGCCATCTACATAGGTGCTCTATAGCCCAGCAAGACTACTGAGGTATACAGATCTCCAGCAGTAGCTCCTTTGAAAAGCAAACACAGAGGACAAATTGGAAATTTTAAATGCATGCTCCTGTTGAGTTACTTTAGTATAAAAAAGCATCTGAAAAAGGCTTCTTAAATACTGCATTCTTAATTCTCAAAGACCAACAAAATTATAAGAAAAAAAAAAGTTCTCCAATATGATCACTTGAAAAAATATGTTCATCCCCAGACTGGCACTAAGTGTGATATATTTTGGCTCCAAAGTTACTCGTTATATGGAAATTGTAATAGAAAGCAGAGACGTATGAAGAAATTGCCTTCTCACTCAGACATGACCGTGTGACAGTGCCTGTGATGGCCCTGAAACAGATCCCATCATCATTGTGGTGGCTAGAGTGCTACGGCAAGCTCAAGTTTATGTACTGATGGTAACTACGCAGAAGGCCATACTAAATAAATAAAACAGATAGACAGATACAAAGATACATAGTGTCTGTGATATCAAGATATAAACTAACAGCTATAAAGGGCTAGTAAAAATCTCTCCGAATGAAGTTACAGTTTCTTTTTAGCCAGTATTATCTAGGCTGAGATATTAAAAGTTCACCACTACATGCGCATCTCCTGCTGCTGCCGGGCGCCCACAGCTGTACAACTGCTGGGTATGGTACCAGACACAAACTTGCCATCTCAGGGAGCAGGACAAAAAAAGAAACAGAAATCCGGGGTCAAGCAAGGTCCAAAGTCAGGCAGCACAACAGGGACAGAAGAAAAGGGACCTGCACCTGCTGCCTCCAGCCCAGAGTGCCAGCACCACAATCTCTGAGCAATGGGCTCATGCCACAGAGGGAGCCAGCAGAGTTGGAGGCATCTGCAGCGAGACCTTACGGATCAACACCTACAGATATGATTTAGCTCTACTGCGTCAAAGGAAACCAGGAAAGCTGTCCAAGCAACTGGAAACATCAGCTTTACCATGGCAGATGGCATAAACACTGCATAGGGACAGAGAAGGGGAAACCTTATCTAGGCACGAGCAGGAGCTGTAGGGTAGGGGTGGCCCCAGGACAGTCAGGGCAGTGGTAGCTCTTCCCAAGGGATTCTTAGAGCCAAGACTGCATAAGGGCAGGGCAATTCTGGTATCTGTATTAAAACAATGTCCTCCTTCGAATCACTTTAATTCTGTGGTCAGCTTGATAATAGAAACACATCATAGTAAGCCTGTAGTTTTAATACTTTAATATGTTGCCAACAGAACTGGACAATCTCTTTAATCTTTTGACCACGTGTGCACAGTACAGATTTTGGTAATATGAAACCAAGTTGTATATACGCAGGCAAACATCTGCATTACTTAGCTGCTTTTCCCTATTCTGCAAGGGAGAGACTTACTTAATGTTGCTTTTTGTCTCCCCCCTCCCCTCCCCAACCCGGCTCCCAGCTGAACAGGGAGGCCAAGCAAGACATTTTCCTTTTCTGCGTACTTGAAGTGCTTGGCATCTCTTTATATTGTTGCAAATGCTGAGATAAACTTCTAGGCTCCCTTCCCAAAGCGCCTGGAAGGAAACAATTGACACATACTCTCAATGCACTGGGTTTCTGAGACATTTCCTACTCACCGGGGTAACAGAGCCTTTCCCATGAGAACCATTGACTACAAATGGTAATGCCTGATAAATTTAACGTGACACACACGCACTGCACTATTACCCTATGGCTTGGTGGAGAATGGGAAGCACAGAGCCGAGTGCTAAACTCCTCCTGGTAATCCAGGTCCCACTCAGCCATAACTTTCTCTTGTACACCCAGCACGGGCCAATTGCCATCTTCCTCCTGTGGCCCGTACTGCATTCACAGCCTTTTCTGGGGGCTGCTCCCATCATCCTCGTTGCTCTCCCCCAGGAAAATGATTAGCCTCTGTGGGCACGTCGCTAATCTTTAGAGCTGTTTTGGTTGACCAGAGGCATATATTTCACAACACTAAAATCCTGTAGGTAAGATGCACAGCAAGGACCTGCAGGTCAGAGTGGCACCTTTTCTATTCTGAAGGACAGTGGTGGGTTGTGGCTTCCTTGAACTTACACCTGCTGTAGCTAAAACTTTTGAAGTTAGCTTCTTGTGCCTGAGGAGAAAGTCTACTGTGCACCAAATTCAAAGCAATATCGTTTCATCTGATTATTAATAGAGCAAGAAGTAGTCATCATCAGAGAGGTATTTTCCCCTGGAAAAATTTTGGCTGAAACCACATCTTTTGCTCTATTAAGAGCTATTAAAGAATAGCAGCTCATGATTCAGAGTCCAGATTTAGAGTTTGGGCACAGGAGACTCCCTAAGTCAGTTTTACACTGGTGAAAACCTACTCACATATTACCAATTTTAAGTTCTGTAAAACGCAGCATTCCCTCCTTGCCTGCAAGAATATCTATCTGTTCCATCTCTTGTCACCATCCTGGCCAAGCATGGTCATCTTGACATCCTGGAAATGAAACTATCCGAATCTCATACTGTGCACACCACAGCAGCTCACGTGCTGATTGCCGCGGCGCTCTGACAGCACACGCAGAAGAAAGCAGCTCCAGACACCCTGCCTCAGTGAGTCAGGCCCCCAAGCATACCGCCTCCATGCAATGCCATGCTATTTCTTTTCTAAGTTATTCCATTTAAGGAAATGTGGGGGTTAAAGAAACATAAACATAGGAGGAAAAAAAGTGTACTGAGAAATAAAACCAGTAAGAGATCTGCAGGTTTGAAGTTGTGTGACCTGGTAAAGCTTCAGCTAACCATTAGCTCCTTGTGTGTGTTTAGGTAGCCAAATTTGTGCATTAGCATGGCCTGATCACCTGCTACCTATACAATCCCCGTCTCCTTTCAGGTGCTCACTCCCCATCACCCACTGAGGTTTGCAGAAAGCTTCACAAGGCATTCTCGGTAGGAAAAGCCAGGACCTGCATCAAACACACCAGGTTCCTATACCTCTATCCCTGTAATTCTGTCTAGGTGTTTTTGCAGTCGCTGTGGCATGAGGCTGGAATCAAACCTGAACTGCCTGTCAGCGAGAATCCTTTTCTGTCCAAGGAAGAAAGGACAGCAGTTGTTTAGAGACTGAGAAGCAGGGTGTACGTGCAATGCATGCACTAAGCGGCTGCCCTGTCCACCGCCAAGTGCGGGGGAACGCAGCTGTGAAAGAACCAGGACAAGTCCAGCATTATCAGCTGAGGGTCTGGTTAAATGTACGTGATGAAGAGACCTTGGGATCTGCCTTGAGAAGTGTGCTGGGAGCAGGGGAGTCACCCACTCTCTATGCAATCATGTCAGCCCCAAAATTGGACATCCCCAGGCCTATGAAGCACCAGCCATCCATATTGTTCGAAACACATGGATCTATTTGTGCTACAACACAGGCAGCAAATGACAAAAAACCTCTCTATAGGGAGAAATCCACAGTTCAAGTGTTGTTTCTCAAACTAGTTCTGGAACCACATTTGCCTTAAAGAGCGTTATTGCTTCCTACTTTGTCCTTGGTAAGAAACCAATTCCTCCCAGAAGAATCATACAGACCTGATGTGTGACACATCTATGGAGAGTTGTAAAGCTCAGGTTTCTCACAAAGTTTTAATTGAGGTGATTCTGGGGAGCTTCATCCTGCAACAACAGTCTTTCCACAAAGCCTTTTGTATTGTATATTTCAACATATACATGTAATAGATTATCAGTGGCCATGGTAGTAACCCAAATGTAGGGTACTACCAGAAAATCTGTGTTACAGGGACTGCAAACTGGAATCATAGCTTTAGCATGAGCGGAAAAAAAGAAAAAAGAAAAGGAAAAAGGTAAATCAGCAGATACAATTAGCTTATCTAAGTGTGAAGATACCTTTTGTGCCTGAGGTCTCTGCATTCATCTGGACACTGAGCTGAGTCTACAGCTTTCTGCAATCTTAGTGCATGACCAAGTACAGACTTTAAGCCTGACACTGTGTGAGACTGAAATTCTTTTATCATTCCAGATATCTACAGCCAAACAGACAAGCTGAAAGAGATCACTTTATTTATGATGCTCTCCATTTTTAAGCACTAACTCTTTTAAGGAAATGGTGACAGTGCAATGGCTTTTGCTTAGCAAAACCAAAACTTGGTCATTTGGAGAAAGGAGCTGAAAGTTACAGGATCAAAGGATAAAGTCTGCCTGGTGCATAGTATCTAAGAAGGAATCCCTTCCACATGACCAGGATTGTTGAGACTTAGAGCCTGGTCAGACTAGCCCATGAAGAATCTCAGACTGGCACATTAGAAGGAAACAGATCAAAACCTAACATTAAAAATTTATAAAGCAATGAAAATGAGCGAAGTATTAGCAGTTTTTCACCTGGCCCTTGTTTTAATTTTCAAGGCTCCTTTCCAAAGAACCAGGAGAGTTGCATTAAATCCCATCAGGCTTGGACAGGCTCATCTGGTTATAACTGACATGTCTATACAGCCAACCTCTTCTCCATGAGCCCTGGCCACTCGCACCTCCTGCACTGGGAAGCCCTGTGTACCCAGGCTCTCAGAGAAGACTTGGACACATATTTCGGGCCACCCAAACGAAGGACTACGCTCAGGATGCCCCAGCCATTTAACTTGGGGGCATGGCTGACTTATAAGAAGACCCAGGCAGGTAAAGGTGTGCCCTTCTCTGCCCATTTCCATAGCCTAGCTATCAGTCTCATACCTGGATGGACTTGAAGCACAGAATACCCCCAGGGCAGGGAACTTTTACGTGTTGATGTGGCTTCTGACACATCCTGGGAGCGTATGGCTTTCACTCCTACCACTAATGAGTTGCTAATGTTATGAAAACTTGCTCCATCACAATGTCTAACATGTAGGAATCTGCACAGACCACAGCCCCAAAGTCACACAAGATGAGCAGGGGAAGCAGCCCGCCATGTGCTTCATCAGCAGAAGATGGCACAACACACCTTTGTGGCCAAGAAGGTGTTGGCGTACTGCCAAGCACATAGCAAGACGTGGCACCAGCCAACACGCTGCTGGGATTGCAGCTGGGCTAGTGCAGATTTTAGCGGCTGCTTTTCAAATTCGGAGGTGGCGGCAGAAGTGTACTTCTCATTTTGTGTGAGATTCAAAGGAAATACATGACATAAAAAGCTAATGGCCCAGAAGGACAAATAAATCACAGGGATGATCCATTTTAAAGGCGAGATACTAAAAGTAGCACTAAGCAAGTCCCAAACTAAGCCCTGCTTAGTTTCAAATCAGCTCAAGAAATAAGAACAAAAGGCCATGCTGTCACGTGCCGGGTGCCCTTAACTCTACCTGATTTTAAAGAGGTTACAGGTGGCAAACACCTCCCAGGACTGGTGCTAGCAGAGGAGCAGGCACAGACCCTCCGCCCTGACCAACTCCACCTTCCAGCACACGGCTGTTGCCCTGCACAGCCAGGCACGCATAGGACGAGGGACAAAGCCTGCACAACACCCCGCTTCAGAGAACTGTTTGCACCAGCAGAACATAAACGAGTCTCCCAGTCCCTCCTACGCAGTCATCGTATCTCACCTAAAAATTTCCCAGGAGTGATCTGAAAGAGCATTAATTTCCACACAGTTGAAAACGCAGGTCACAAAACCGACAGGCAAATGGGAACATTTCCAACAATACATTAGGAAGCTGTAAATTCCGAGTAGTAGAAGAGACATGGAACTTCACAAGTTATGTCAGTGAACACAGCTGCTTCATGCATTAGAAACAAGGAACACCATGATTTCCCCTAGCACTGTGTAAGAGCTAAGTACTATTCCCATTAATGCATATGAACATAGATACTGAAACTCAAAAGAAAACAAAACCAAACCATGACCAATCCTCTAGACAGGCTGGCCAGGCATACTCCCAGGCTCACCCCTCTGTCCCCACAGGATTTTCAGAACATCCTGATATTCAAGTGACTGATTTTCCAGGCAAGTAAAAACGTACTGATCAGGTAAACAGCAGAAGGAGTCACTGAGCACTTTGCTGAAATCTGGGTGAAATCTAAACAAGCTAACATACCAGTTGGAGACAAATCAGATCCAAATCCCTCCTGTTCCCCACAGCAAAATAGCCCTGTTGAGCAGCAGAACCACAGGAAAGACGCATTTTCCTCCGAAGAGAGGGCAGCTCGCACAACTGGACCAGACTCAGCTCTTTGTGTCACAGGAACGATTTTATTAATGCAGAAACATGCATGTATGTCTTACAGTGGTGATGCTTGGGCACAAAATTACATCTCTGCAAGAGGTTCGCATGAAGGGAACCCAAGGTCTTTTGAGGGACTGAGTGCGGACTGCCACAGAACCAGCAGTAGCAGCAGGTGGATGCCTGGAGTTGGACAAAGAATGCCAGGTAAGAGACTGGCTGGGAGAAGCAGAAGAAATCACGTCTGTATAGAAAAGACTGGAGTAAAGCAGCACAAGTCTGTAACCAGGTAGCTGAGAAAAACTGTGATCAGGAAGGCCTGCAGGCATAAGGGCCTTTAAAACAACAGTAGTATGCAATAAACTAATTCTTCCATGGTATGTGGCAGTTGGTCAAAGAAAAGGGTCAGTGTGAATCCATCAAGTGATGGGACCAAATACCTGTAAAAGGACAATGGTAAGATTGAGTAGGGAGTTCACAACCTAACAAAAGCCATCAGGAGAACAGCCTGCAATGAGAGAGATGCAGTAAAAGGCAAAAAAGAAAACAGAGGCTCCAAGAGAGATAAAACCCAAGCTACTATGCAACTGACAGAGGAAATAGGAAGGGACAATAGATTAGAAACAACAGGGCTCTCCTCAATTCTGCCAGCTCTGACAAAAGAGCCCCAAATTCATGGCTAAGATGAAAGTATTCAAGAGAAGACCCAGCATCAGCAATGAAGATGCAGTTACTTAATTGAGCGGAGAACTTGTCCAAAGATCATTTTATGTATTTGTATTACTGCTCTTCACATCTTAATATGCAGTCCGTCACTAAAATCACTACAAGGGGCAGAGAACTGAGCTGTGTAGGGGAAGACAGCATGTAAATTAGAGGGGGTTTTTTTCCTCTTTTATAACATCAGGCTCCTAGAACTTCAGTATCTACAAAAGGTCAGTTTAATCTTTATATAAAGTGACCTCTGTAGTCTTTAGAAAGTTCCCATATAACAACGCTATAGTTAGCCAAAAGTAAAGTCTTAGCCATCTGTCTAAAGCTTGCACTTCTCAATTTCAAACATACACTCGCTCGCTACCCATCGATGACCCAGACTTGAACTGCTAGATTCCTAACAAGATTCAGAGGCCACTCCAGGAAGCCTGTTTAAAAGGTGAGTTAGCACTGTGCCCTGAAGAACGGGATGGCTCTAAAAGACAGAGCTCACATAAAGTCAAGTCAAGAATATCTAAACAGGAAAATAAAATGAAAACATGAAATGAGGTCTTCATTTTACTTAAGATCCTACAAACCCTGTTTAGAAGGAGCAGATCAAGTCAGTCACCAAAAACTACACTAGGAATTTCTAGGAAAGGATCAGAATATGAAGCCCAGAAGACACATGTTGATTGCAGCTATCAGGTACTGCTCTGCAACAGGAAAACATACGGAAGTTGGCAATGAATTAATGGGTGGACATTGTTTAGACAGAACAACAAACATGTTTGGGATAGTCTCACTGAGCTTTATATAAGCCATTGTGAGACTCTTACCCACAACCCCATAAGCTGCTTTTCTTTCTCTCTTCTTTGGAGCTGTGAGAGGTTACAGAAGCCACCAAACCTGTCCTGCTATGATCTGATCTAATCTGGCCAGTTATGCTTGGATTCCAGGGATAGAAAAGGAAGACTTAAAAACCCACAGCTCTGGGGAACACGGCAGAGGAGGGGAGCCATGCTGGACTGTTTGATTTAAGTTTTAAGCCAAGCTGTTCAGAAGCATGCTACCTCTGGATTTTCTGGCATCTGCCTCAAGCACTGACCACTGTTCCTTTAAAATTCTGTCCACTTCCAAAATGCCCCAAATGACCACCCAAAATAGTCCACCTTGGCTGAAAATCTTGACCTCATTTTCTGTATTTCCATCCCATTAATTAGCAAGGCTGACTAAATTAATACCAAGCTGTACTTGGCACTATTAAGTTCATAGATGCAGGTAGGTTTTAGACCACCCTCCAATATAAGTAAGAGCTGTGGTATAATGACTAAAGCATCCAAGCGCTGCCTCCGTTTCAGAGAAAGAACGTCAAATCGCTTTCTGGGTACCAGAGGTTGGCTGCTGCTTTACCACTTGCGCACAAGCAACAGGAAGGCATGTCGCTGAAATTTGCACTCTAAACTCTGAAGCAAATACTGTGGCCTTTTTCGAGCCAGAACTTCTAGTCACCGACAATGTCTGCATGGAGTAGCACGTTGTCCAAAGCCTGAAGAACAAACAGCAAAGGCTGGGCACAGGTTAGTAACAAAAACAAGATATAGAACTGCAACTTGCCAGGCAGAGATCTACCTAAACCACCATCCTGTTTCCTTGGGTTTTCAAAGTGCCAGGCAGCTCATACCAAGTCCTCAAAACTGCCTGACTTTGCAGTACCGCATCACAAGATAGAAAAACAGCCCCGCTGCAAGCAAACCTTGATTCCAAGGCTGCAGTTATAATTAAACATATAGAGGCCACAGTGTGTTTTATGAAAGGCAGACTGCAGCCAGAGCTGGGGTTATTAGAAGGCCAAGCTGCTGCCAGCAAGGCATTGCAAAGGAATGCAAGTAACATGGTGCTCGCCCGTGGGAGCCCCATTCACACAAAGGCCTCCCGACACCTCTCCAGTAGCACAATGCTTCCTTCAAGGAAGCACCCGAGCTTCCTATGTCCCTTCTCAGCCTCTTTTTACTGCTAAGGAAGTTCTCCCAGCATTGTGCAACCAGACAGGAATATCACCCAAAGAAAAGGAAGGGGCAGACCTTCACAAAGGCTGAGATGATGACCAAAGTAGTGTACAGACTGCACTTATCCTAGCAAGCTATAGAAACAGCCCTAGTATCAGTTTCCAGATTAAGTACAGCTCCACTAGTCCTGGGCGCACAGATGAGAGGGGGAAGGACACTCCTGTGTTCCCTAGCTACACAAAAGGCTGTGACTGTTTGACGTAGCCAAGTTTGAAGGAACCCAATGCTGACACGGGGTCAGGTATTTTCCACTTTCTGCCTCAATATCTTTCCCTGTTTGCCAAGTGGGTTCTGTCATTTACCTTCGCTACTTCTCTATGCCTTCATTTATCACATGGAGTACACCTCTTAAAAACCTGTCAATTCAGTGAACATGCAAAAACCACAACAGACTTTGCTAAATACAGCCAAACAGAGCAAACACTGGCATTATACATTTTACAGCTGTGACTGGGCCTCCCCAATATATTCTGCATTACCTTTTAATTTTAAATATCCCAGAAAAATTCAGGAAGGGTAATCAGCACACCTGGGGCACACATCTGAAGACTGAGCAAAGGCTGTATCAGTTCTTCAATCTCCATCCTGAACTGTCATATCTAGTATTACTGCACCTTAGAAAAGAGCTGTTGGGCAGAGAAAGGTATATTCAGCAGGTGGGAGAAGACAATCAAACAAGCCTGGACTTGAATCCTAAGTGAAATGACCCAGGAGAGGACCAAACCATCATGCAACCAGCAGGTGCACAGGTATACACCAGCCTGCATGCACGCTGATGCTGAGCAGCACCTACAGAAACTGAAGCATGAAAGAAGAGAGGGCTTAAAAAGTGACCCTTGCAGAGTCGCTACCATGAGCACACGGAGACAAGAGAAGCCCATGCCCCTGGACTCGACTACTGTGCACTGTCCAAGCACCTGCTCTCTCTTGGTAAGGACCAGCAGCTTCAGGATGGCCCCAGTAACTCAAAACATCCACTCAGAGAAGTTGCTCCCATGAAAGGCTGCAAGGTGCCATGTGACAGCCACCTTTCTAATTAGCATGGCCCTCAGCAAAATTAGTTTCACCACCAGGTCAGACAGCTGATGATTGTTTCTAAACAAATCAGAGGTGGAAAAAAACCAGTCACTGCCAAAATGGTATGGAAACACCTTCCTTCACTGCCAAGTACCTTACACTCATAGCATGTGCTGGTGCAAAACTTATCATCACTTAAAAGAAAACAAAACCTTTCCTTTGCAATGGGCAAACCACATTGTATATTGACTCAGCTGTTCTTACAACATTTTCTCGATTTCTCCTGCGTGCACAGCCAACTTATCACTACCTTACATAAAGTCAGTTTATCACCATCTGAACTTGGATTGCAGTTTTTCTCACAGAGCCTGGAGTGGGTGGGCATCAACACCTTCTCACACAACCCCAGCAACTTTAAAGCTCACGCTGATTCCTGACAACAGATGAAAGACATCAGCAATGTCCAGAATTATATATCCCATGCAATGACAGGGACCACAGACACCTGCTGGAAACTGCCAACAGTAAGCACACTCATAGATTTACTACCATCAAGCTAACAAATGACTGAAACGTGGTATTATCTTAATGACAAAAATTTCTGAACAAACCACTTTGTGAGGGATTCATATTTCACAGATCTCACAGCATTTGTGCTACTGACTTAATTAATCCACACACATAAAAACCGCTCCCAGCTCTTCCACAGGGATTTAGCATATTACCAAAAGTCTGCAGTGAAGTCACAGCACTAGACCTTTTCATTTATGATAACCCAGTTAACAGCACATTTCAGTATCCTGCAAAGCATCATGGAGAATTAAAGCTGGAGAGAAGCTCATCTGAATCTTTCATCCAGATACTTCAAAGTTGAGAAGATCCAAACCACCTGTCTTGTTCTTACTAGCTGCATGGGGCAGCATTTAGGTCCCAATCTGTGCCTGCCATTCCCAAGCTGTGCCAGCTGCTGTACACAAAGAGAGCAAAAAGGCAGTGCTGGAGTCCTCATTGTTTTCCTTTTGCACGAGCAAAGCCTGACTCAGTTTTACCAAAGCAAAATACAGCCTATTCTATCTCTGCATAGAAATTAAAGGTACCAAAGAATATTAATGAAGTACATTCTGTGCTGAGATTTTATCTGATTAAATTTTTAATCATATTTATTTCAGAAGCCATTAAAAACTCTTAACTGGTATGAAACAGGTCTTCTGGTTATTTCTGAAAATGGAGGTCTGCCTAGAGTCAGTGATCAAAAACTGAGGGTGGGGATGAGAGAAGAAAAAGAAAATGAAGTAAATGGGTAAATACAGCTCATTTCTCCTACCTTCTGCCTGCTGTTAATAAAGGTAAAGATTTTCACAGTTATCTTTGCCCTTTCAACCTCTCCCATCATTGATCCAACCATCAAGTAATAATCTTAGGCTTACGGAATTACAAGGTTTTCTACCAGCAAAGTGCAATGACACAACAGGGTCAAGAACAGAAAGCAAGGAGGAGGAAAGTGTGGGGAGCGGTCAGCTGAAATGGAAAAAGTAGTTACGGAAAGTTACAAAATCCCTGGTTTAGGCTCTCTATATAGTAAATCCCATAACGATACAAGGATCCATGAAAAAGTTCCCACTGTAGCAGCATCTTTTCCTGAATTCACTCCTACAACAGTGGTATCTAAGCAATACTCTCAAGACCTTTACTTTGCAAATCATTTGAAATGTGGGACAAAACACCTGACACGAGTGCTGGTCCCCCTCTCCTAATACACACAGCTAGAGTGCTTCTCCGGTCTTCCAGCAACAGAGTTGTCAGACTTGAAATCAAGCATCCTCCACCCCACCATGAAGTCAGGGCGGCAGCAAGACCGCAGGAAGTTAAGCTTAAAGAGCCAAGAATACCTTATCTCAAAGGATAAGGTGGAGCTTTACTTTTCCCCTCTTGCAAAATTGGTTATTAAGTAATCTGTTTATGTCACACATACCAGCACTCCTAACAGGGGCATTACAGCAATATGTCATTACCTTCAAGGAAAGGAACGTGCAGTGCTCTAAATGAATGGGAATGGTTTTCTCGCACAGGAGGTTCAGCTTAGGGCAGTGCCTCTTCCTGATTCCCCCCAAGAAAGCCTACATTTTTGCACTTGCTTTTCTTCCACACCCGACCCAGGATCCCTTGTCTCATCCAAGTCACATTTCTGGGTACTTATGTGCAGTATCAGTGACAGCCAGCAAAGCAGCTCTTCATAACTAACATGTACTGAATTAATCAATTGAGCCCTCTCACTGATAAAGACAGTAGGGGGTGAGCTGGAATGGAATAATTTTTGAATGTCAACAGCTGATATCACTAATAAAATAGCAACACATTCCAGTGTAGGACCAGACTGCAGTGCCATCTTAGAGAAGCATTAAACAATCTCTGGAACCCGGCCAAAGGGACATACTTTTGTCAGGTATGTATGATTTCTATTAACATTACATTTACTCAGCAAGGGCATGACTGACAATTGCCCCAAGCTGAAAATGTCTCAACATCCTACTGACCAGAAATGCCCATTTTTCCCCCTCCTTAAAAAGTAAAGTCCTTCCGTTTCCCCCACACCGCTACATAATCAAATTAGTGAGTGACATGGTAATTCAGAGTTGCTATCTCCATCTCGGAGACATAATACAAAGTCATCAGCTGCCAATAAAATGACACCAGGCTCTTTCTCTCTTCTTGCAAGGAACATGCAGAAGACAGATGCTCAAAATGACAACTTTAAAATTGTCTTCATCTCTTTGAAATCAAACCCACTCACAAGTAGCAAACGCAGCCTGCTTTCTAAGCACATTATAAAGTTTTGCAGTAGGGTTTTCCTGTTCTCTCCTGCAAACTCCTGCAGCTGGGGAATCCCCAAGTCCCACTGCCCTAACACTACACTGTCAGCTCTCTTCTGATAAAGGTTACAACTCCCCTTTCACTAGCAGAGGGGAAAGTAAACAGTCTCTCCTGTCTGCTCAATGTTGGTTGTTAGGGGTTTTTTTTCCTACAAATTTAGTGAAATTAAGAGTAGCTTTAAAGAGCCTTCCTGAGAAATTTGATCAATATTGACCACTAAGTGCAAAAAATTATTGTGAGAGGAATGGAAAGGAGAGGCAAGAGAGGCAAAAAACTTTATAGGTATGTTGTTTCCTCATGAAAGTAGGCTAAAAATAAAAACTATCAGAATAATACACCTGGAGGTAACAATTCTGCTCATTGTTACCTTCTTCTACAGGGATTGCAAGTACTGTAAGCCTTTTAGAAAAGCAAGTTATAACCATACCATGAAAGCGGCTGCAGTAATGGAGAGCACTTCAGAGCTAACACCTTCAGGTCTCCAGATAAATGCTCTCCTTCCTGAAACCACTCCACTTGCAGTGCAGAAATCTAGCAGCAAGACTTAAAAGCATCTGTACCAAGGGTCAGCCGAAGGTCTTCAACCTGACATTTTAGCCCTTCCATTGGATCTTAAACTGAAAGAGGGTAGATTTAGATTGGATACAAGGAAGAAATTCTTTACCGTGAGGGTGGGGAGGTACTGGAACAGGCTGCCCAGAGAAGCTGCAGATGTCCCCTCCCTGGAAGTGTTCAAGGTCAGCTTGGATGGGGCTTTGAGCAACCTTGTCTAGTGGAAGACGTCCCTGCCCATGGCAGAGGGGTTGGACTAGTCGGTCTTTAAAAGGTCCCTTCAAACCCAAACTGTTCTGTGCGTCTACAGTTCATTCTACGCACACAGACTACAACTGTACACAGGGTGCATGTGTGCGTCACAGATACACACATACATTAAGTATATTGATATACAGGGTGTCCATCAGTGTAGAGAGTTACATGTAGCTGAGGACATGCATAGAATCACAGAATCATTTAGGTTGGAAATCTTCCCCTCTAAGGCAAATAAGATCTCTTCCAAGTGCAAAAGCCTTTAATGATTACTTGCACTGTGGCAATGCCCCAGATTTGCCAGGTACACTATGAATTCAAGGCTATCCCACTCCAGAAGAGCGGAGCGAGTGGCTGAGCAGCAACTCACTGACCGAATCATACACACACCATATGTGCATGGCGACACTGACAGATGCTCCAGCATCAGTGCTGGCCCCGCCACAGACGGCAGCTCCTTTTGTGATTTAGCTAGGTCCTTCGCAGAAGCCTGACAACAATCAAGACACTGCCTTTAGCATGAACAAGGGAATTAGCTGCTTACACAGCTCCAAGTCTCTCTGGAGGCTCAGACAAGCTGCTACAGTTCTCAGAGGCCTGCTGTGTGCAATCAGAAATACTCGTTTCACCTCCTCTTCTCCTTACCCTGGCAAGATGAACTGCAACCGGTCTGTTAGCCCAACTAAATCAAACGAGGCTATCTACATTGAAACAGGGAGATAAACACACCACGTTTACAAATATTACTTAATAGCATTAACCACAACCTTTTTCACAGCACCTGTAGACAAGTTACAAGGACAGTCCCACACTGCTCTTCCCAAACCACAATTTGTATTATACTCCCAGAGTGTCACACATGGGCAAGACACATCACAACAGCATGTGGCAACATTTAAGATAGTAAAATATAAGAGATGTTCTCCCTCTCTCTCCTCTCAAATGTTTCTGCTGTGCCAAAGTGTCAATTATTCTACAACTAAAAGGCTAATACAAAACCCCTGTCATTCCAACCCTGCAGACAGCAAACAGCCTAATTAAACCCACTGTGATGGTTTATAGTTACTGAGCACCGATTACTTCATACAAGAGAGGAAGAAAACACAGGCTTTTTCATGGAAATTACTGGTTTGATTTGCTGGACGTGTTCTAATTTATCTTTTTGGAGATTATTTTCTTTCACACTGCTTGATCCTTTAGTGTCTGTTACAGGTGACAATGACATGGCTATACCTTTCAAAACATTTTAAACCAAAAAGCCACAGACATTTGTTTGCAAATAAAGAAATTAGAATAAAATTACATACCTAAGTCAAGAGGGGAAGGATAGCACTGTGAGGTGAAATGCTGTCCACCTTTCCCTTCTAGGTAGAGTATGTACCCTATCACTCTTTCCTCCATCTCCCCTACTAGTTTATCAAGCACACAGTCAACTGATCCTCATAAAACAAGAAAAAGAGAATTTGCTGCAAATAATTCATTCCTATCAGCTTAATAATTTTCCACAAACAACCTTGAACTAAACTCCTTTAAATTCCTTTTACCTTTGGGATTTCACAACATTTTTAGTTAGAGAGAAAACTAAAGCACTTTCAAAGGAATCTGCTCTTTTCCTAAAAAGTGAAGAAACTGTTTGCTCTGTTAAAAAGTTCCTCTTCAAGGGAAAAACCTTCTCTTTATGCCTCTGAGGCATAACATCCACTTGCTGCCTTATGTCCACCCCTGACAATCAGTACAAATTCTGCTGTTTTTTCCAGTTTTCTTCTCCATCTGCAACACCTGCCACTGTATTCCAGCCCTTCCAAGTGCAGTGGTGATATGCAAACATTGCCAAAACTATATTCATAGAGGAAAGAAAAACAAATAGCTCTGATATTTCACAGCCACTATGCAAGACACAGCAAAGATTATTTTGTGGGAAGTGGAAAAGCATGCAAGCAGCATATAACAAAACATTCACTCCTGAACTGAAAAAGAGGGTTTCTTTAAAAAGTCAGTTTCACCCTGATCAAGTTTACCGGTGTTTCAGTCAATTTTAGGATTAATTACTCAACAAAACAAAGGCACCTTTTTTCTCTGCTATCTGACTGTGCTGATTTTACATACGAATACAAACTGTGAAGGCACCCTTTCTCCCCAGCAGCCCAAGATCTCTTACCTTCCACTTCTTCTTCATCACATACATGTTTAAGGAAGGAAGCCCCTCTATCCAATACTGCCTCGTCCTCCATCCTATAGTAATAGAAAAGAAAAAAGGAATGCTCAGACTTCTCCTGGAGCGAGCTATTTGAACCAGCCCAGGTCCTGGGCAGGTTAACTTGCAAGCTGTTGTTCATGTTCCTGTGGGCACTCCTGTTCTCCTTCCAGTGCCTGCTGTTCCTTCATAGAGATCCTTTCAAATGGCGTTTGGTTTAAGCTGGCCTCACGTAGCTCGAATTCTAACCTTGAGAGGACATCAGTGGTGACAGGTGTGAGAAAGGTAATCCCAGCTAGAAGTCTTTGGGGTTTTTTTCCTGTTTCTTGTTTCTTTTTTTTTTTCTTCCCTCCTCCTTTTTTCTAAAAAGGATGTATAGACACACAGGCAAGTTTGGGACTGTCTACACAACAGCCAACAGTTTGTGGAATTCCAGTTTCCCTTTAAAGTTCTTCTAAAAGACCTCGGCTGCAAAACCACGTACACAGGCAAGCACACATACTACACACAGACATCGACACGCGTTGTAATGCACAGTGGGAGACCAGCCTTCAGGCAGCCTCGTAATACCAGCAAAGCACACTTGTCTGTTGGGAGGCAAGCTTTGTGTCACATGTTGGCCTTACAGAAATCTGACATACGAGGATTATCCAGAGACCGAGCTACAGTAAGTCAGACCATCACAGCAGTCATTTATGTGTGTCACCCATTCATTCATCCATTTGGGGACGGGTTTTAGCAGTTGCCTTCTTTCGCCTCCCATTTTCTCTCCACCTCTTATCTGTTTCTCTGTATAGAAGAGACTCCTAATTCTATACCCCCACCACAAAAGTCCCCCTGTGGCGCTACCCAGAACTCAGGCTGCTGTATTTCACCCACAAAATAAGACCCTGCATGCTTTCCAAGGGTTCATCTGCAAATTCGCTTTTGACAGGCAAATACCAAAATGATAAAATAACAAAAAAATTCTAGCTATATGAAAGAATTTCCTTTCATATTGCTTAAGAGGCTAAGCACACATCTGCTGCTCGCTGCTGGACAGTCACTGTGGAAGCTTTCTATCTTAGTACAACTGGAGACCAAGCTGGTAACCTGTTTTCCTACCAATGGCAAGAAAGAGGCATATGTGGGTAACGATCAAAAAACAACACCTTTTCCTTATATTCCCTAGATAGAATAGGGACAAACTCAGTACAGAAAGAGACAAAGCCTTCACAACTTCTTCACATCCATATCGCTTCCACTTGTGATCCTGCAAGATCCTCCAAGCGCAGCAGCAGCAAACAGAGTTTTTTAAGGGCACATTCAAATTCAGGACAGTATAAAAACTAAACGGATGAACACCAAGAAATCAGAACAACTGAGGGTATCTACTTTGCGTGTCAATGCCTACCTGAGCAAAAAAAACAACCAAACAAAAAAATTCCACCACAGAAGAAAGTACCAGAGCCCTCATTTCCTGGCTGCTGTGCTACTTACTACTTCCATTCTCCCATCTTTGCCAAGTTTTCCTCCACCTCAAGCACCTTTACTAACACACCGCTGGCCTCATCCTTGGCTCTTAGTTCACAGCTCAGCTCCCATGAACGAGTCTCAAATACATCACAAATAAAAAAGAACAAAGCAAAAAAGGTCAGATTCAAACCTACTAACTAAGCGTATGGAAATTCACATTTTTCATTTGGATTATGGGATGGCAGCAAATAATACAGCACTGTTCCCAGAAACAAGCATAATCGTTTGCAATGAGGCCCATCTCCCCTTCACACAGGCTGTTTCTGCCTGCACTGTCTGCCAGAGACACAGAAGCCGGAGGATTTGAAGAACAAATTTCTCTGACTTAAGAAAGGTACCATTTCACAAGCAGCTGCTGCCCTGCGCAAAGGGGTAGGACGTGCTTCTTGCCAACAAAACACACAAAGCCAGCACTCAGGCATGCACACAGAAGCCTCCCCTGAAAGCTCTGGTTCTTCATTAAATTGTTCAACACTATTTATGCATCTTTTCTAAGGCAACAAAAGGGAACATATTTCATGGATGCTTTTGCCCGTTTGCAACAGTTATGAAGGCACACCCCAATTTTTTAATTTTATTTTTTCCCCCCAAAGCAGCACAGTAGCTACTTGCTATAAACACAACTGAAAACATCTGGAACAGATGGGACTGGATTTCCAGCCCAAACACAAACCACACGCACTTTATTACTCCATAAAGTCTGTTCTTACAGTTTCACGCATAACATGCCCCGGCATTCACCTCCATTCCCTGAGCACTGACACATTCAGGCCCCTCAGCATGTGTGTATGTGTGCAACCACACCTACGCAGCCCACAGCCCCTGCTCAAAGCCCAGTTTCCAAGGTCAATTTCCCCATACCATCTTAGGCAGCAGCAGCTGAGAAGCAACAGTGCAGGCAGGGTAGGGGGAGAGGGAGAAGAGAGGGGAAAGGAAGGGAGCAATTTCCACTGCCTGCAAGGAATACAGCGCTGTAAATTCACTGGGTGCCATCCACCTAGTAAAATGTTTGTTCAAATTCCCCACCACAGCAGTGCATCCTCCCAGCATCACCCTGCCCACTGCCGTGCCCCGCTTGCTGCTGAGCATCCAAGGCAGCACCTCACTGTAGGCAGCAGGAACAGACCCCATGCTTCCCCCTTCCCTCCCAGTAATGGCACCTTTCCTCCCTTGGATCAGTTTATCACATTTAAACAGCTGCGCTTTCTAGCTGCAGAGGGTTGGAAAACTGCTTACGACACATGGCAAGCCTGATGCTTTCCCTGGAATGTGTGCTGAGCGGATCCGAAGGAGCTGGGGGGTTTAAAGGGCCAGGAATAGAGCTTGGGTCGCTTTGGCACGGCGCCCCATCTCTAATCCACGGGAGTTTAGTGATTAGACTCCCAAGCGCCACCTCCCTTGACTTGGTCTTTTCTGCCCTTCTCGGATTACTGCAGGATTTCTTCAGGCCAAAATCCAGCAAAAAAAAAATCCTTTATGAATTGGCATGGGGGAAATATTTCAGCCCCCTGAGATTTTTCAAATAACATGAAGTGGGAGTTGCAGGAATTAAAAAAAACAAACCAAAACAAACAAAAAAAACCCAAAAACCCAAACACCACACACACGAAACAGCAAGAAAATCTCCACTTGGGTCTCCAGGGGAAAACTGGCAGAGTCTTATCAGTGAGGCACTGCAGCAAGAAAAGGTATTTTCACCATCCCATAGAGGAGACACACACACTGGAGAGAAGAAAGGGTGGACATTTTTCTTAGGGCCTCTGAACAGAAATGTGCCTTAGTTTAAGCCTGGTTTACCAGCTCCTTGTAGTAAGGTAAAAAGCATGGGACATGCAGACACTTTTTATCTAGATCCACATCCTCATTACTGCTACTGCAAGGTTTTGGGAACAAACCTAAAAAAATAATTAAAAACCACTGGCTTTCTATTTTCAGGGTCTAGATCTGAGCAAGTCATGTACTCTGACAGAATATACTCAAGTGAAAAAATATGAGCTGCTTGAGTAATTGGCCTCTCTGGGTAGAGAATTAGATCGGTACCAAACATTTTTAGAAATGACATTATGCGTCAACAGGATATTAACAAGAGTCACACATAGCCTACCCAACACAGCATGCAACTCAAACCTAAATTTGCAGACCACTCGCAGATACAGCTCACAGAAATATTCTGCCAGACTGCTCAGAAAGAACAAGACCAATTTAATACTAACAGGGATCCCACACTTCATAATGGAGAGGAAAGTCAGTATAAAATGGGTGAAAGTGAAGGAAATCAAATGGCACAAAGCAGAAAAGAAGATGAAAAGTCTATTCTCCAGCAAGCAGAGCACACCCTGAGAAATGAGCAAGTACATTTGCCTTTCTGCTCCAGGTAACTTTCAAGGTTTCTGAACATTCAGCATTAGCACGGCAAACCTGATTCGGGTTCTAAAGGAAAAGTGCTGTGCCTCAAAGCCAAATCATTTGTGATAGGCTTAAAAAAAAAAAAAGTAATAAAAAAAAAAATTACTTAAAACTCCTTGTCTCCTTCCCTTTGCCTACCCTTATCTGACAATCTCTGTTTTGCTTATCACAGTGTAAATTCGTCCTGCAGGTCTCCTTGTTACAGCATCAAACACTTGCAACACATCTTCAGAGCAGTCTAAAGCAGCTAGTAACCTCAGCTTTACTGTCCCCTGTCCTAAGCGAGGCAGAGACCTGTGGCCAGCATTCCTCTCCCTCCTCCCAGCCGGAGCCCTAGGAGATGGAGTGCTGCCACCGCCCGGCCACGCAGCCACGCCAGTCATCAACCTTGACAGTCATCAACGCCAGCGCTTTTTATAACTTTGTAATTGATGATGGGAGAAAAGGGAAACGAGCATTTGGTGTAAATAAAGCAGAAGGGCTGATGCAGCAATGCGAGGTGTTGCGTGGGGATGCAACTCGCTGGAGTGAAGAAACATGTTAATATCGTTGGGGAGCAAGAAAGGAGAGTTATTACTTGCTGATAAGCTTTTATGATTCTGCCCATTTCAAAAGTCTTTTGCAATCAGGAAGAAACTCCAGCAAAATCTGGAATGAACAAAGAAAAAAAACCAAACCAAAACAAAAAAACACAGAGCCAGCTCTGTATCTGAAACAGCATAATGCAGAGCCCGTGTGAAAGCCACATTTAAAGAGCAATCCTTTTGCAATAAGCCAGGGCGCAGAGCATGTCGACGGCTTCAGGGACGAGAGAGGATTGCGAACATTGGGTCACAAAGCAGCAACGCCTGCCTGCTGGCCGAAACAGCAGGCCTGACAGCCCAGCCACACAGCGCGACAACTCCTGCTTCACAACTCTTCCAGGCAGGTGCACAGAAGCTGTCTGCATTCGTGGGGAAGGCAAGCAAAATAAGATCTTCCTGAGCGTGCAGAATCAGCCACCCTCCTCTGCTTCTCAGAGCCGGGCATCATTTACCTGTCAAGACTTTTTCCTCAGAAAACTGCTATCCATGAAGTGGAGTGGGAGCACAATGGATGGGGATGCTGGGGGAGAAAAAAAGAGACAAACACAAGTAAACAGCGCAGCGGGCGTCGCTGGCTAAACTGTTTGGCAGGTCTAACAATCCCACAGGGATTACACCTGAATCCACACATACACCATTCCCCCTCACCATTTACCTCCAAACACAAAAGGGGGAAACTGTCCAGCACATACAGCATTTTTCCTCCTAGAGGCTGAGGTTTTCAGCTGAGGTGACTGTGCAGCTCCCAGCAGAACAGACAACTGCCCCTGACAGCTTCATCTGTTTGGATACTCCAATGCCCGCTACACAAAGGACTCCTGCACCTCTGCAATTCCCTCCGCCACTGCCAGGAACAAACTCAGAGTGACCCACGTGCACATACCCATCAGCTGAGGTTTTGCTGCTGGTAATCATGACCAGAGCTCGCAACAAGAAACGCAACATGGCTTGCAAGGAACAGCTGCAGGTACAAGCACAGCCCCACTCCGCACTGCTCCCCCCAAAGGTGTAAGAGGCCTGCTCAGGACAACTGAGCTGGCATTCAGAGTCCTCCACCACCAACGCTACTTGTGACAAGCAAAAGCATTCAACCTTCAACGACAGATGGAACAACACAACCATCAGCTAGGCCTGGAGACTCACAGAGATGGGACACACAGGGCCTGGACCCGAGTAGAGAGAAGAGCCACCAAAGGCTTCCCTGTCAGTGACAACCGGCACCTTCACCAAGCCACGCAAGCTAGATGCCAAGCGTGTGTGTGTGCATGTATCCCAAAGATGAGTCAAACGGGCTGCTTCTGTCAACAGGCTGAGAAGAGACAGAGATAACATCTCTTCTCTCTGCAACCTGTGAAGCATTCAGATGCTGCAATGATAGTGGCCAAGTAAACAGGAAACGAGGAAGAAGACTTGGTCCCAACTGATGCTCTCACAGCCCATAAGCAAATGCTTGAATAAACAGACCTAATATGACCAATTCCTTTTTAGGGGCTAGATGTGTTTTGTTTTTCTCACATACTTGCATATGGGCTCTATCACACAGAAAAATGAGCCTCTGACTATATTCAGCACGGTCTGGTTGTTTCTTGTTTCGAACATATTGCCAAAATTTATCTTGGATGCATTTTCCCGTCAGCTCTAAAACAGCATTTATTTACACGCTTTCTCAGCAAAACGTTATACTCACCAGGAGCAGAGGAGGACAGAAGCCTCTGCTTTCTGCAGAAAGAACTTGCACTGTAGTATTTTTAAATCCAAACATAAACCCAGCTTCTTTTAAAATAACTCTGGATAATCAACAGGGAACTATACCCAAGATGACTGCTTTGCACAATGCAATTGAGTAGAGCAGATGCAGAAAGACTCATCTCAGCTCTTCCCCCTGCTGCAGACTTGTCTGAATGGAGAACACCATTTCCTCTCTCCAGAGCAATGCCAACCTTCTCCTGTACAGAACCACGAGACAACTGCAAATGCTACAAGACTAAAATCTGTAAATACAAGCAAGGTGCTAAAGCACCCTTTTTTCTGACAATGTAGGACACATAGAAGGCTGGAACATATACAACCTTGAGGGAGCATTGACTGTTCATTTGGTTTGGGTTGTGCTTTTCCTGTTTGCAGTACCAACTCCAATTTTCTAGTTCCAATGAACTGCCAGCATGTGTCGGACCACGATGCATGCGACAGTTGCTGATTAATTGCACATGCCGTAATGAAACAAGGAGGAGGCAAAAAGTAAAACTTTGCACGTTAATCATCTTATTACCAACTTATAAGCAACAGCATGTTCTGGATTACTTCTCTTTTCAAAGGGCATGTGAAAACTCAAAGATTCACTGTTGCTTGCTCGTGTCTCTCAAGCATGACAATGACATAAGCCTTTCGTTAGCTGACACTGAAGCTTGTTTGTTAAAGGGGCTTTGGAGAAAGAATGTGCAAAACACAGGGTAAGTATGCCCCTCAACAGCCCACATAAATCATTGAGGTTATGCTTCCCATCTTCCCCTCCCTCGAGGTCCCTTCATGGAAGTCCACCTAGGTCAGAGTTATGACAAGATGGCACATGCAGGAAATAAGCCACTGGCCCAACCCGGCGTACTTTCGCACAGCCTGTAAAAGCCAGGCCAGGCAAGCACAGCTCCTGTGTCACTGGCATAGCTTTGTAAAGCTGTAGACATCCTGCACCCATCAGTATGCTAACACACTGTGTACAGCTACAAGACCGCTTTTCAGACGGCATGCTGTTTCACCTTTTTCTTTTTAAACCATTCTCACGCTCAGTATGTTCTTGAGAGTAAGTCATTTAAATAGACACATTCTCTCACTACTTCTTAGTCCCTCAGAAACCTAATTTCTGAGAGGTTGCCTCCCCATTAACATTTTGGATGGTGTTTTCTGTAGGCAGCCATTTGCCTTAACACTGCTACCCATTCATTTGATTCAAGTACTTTCCCTGTCCACTGACAGAGTGGTCTTGTCAGCAGGTTCTGAAGACCTAGGGGAAATCACAAACCAAAGCTACTGGGTGCCTCTGATCAATCAGGCAGCAGTAAGTAGAATACAAACCTTGATATAGGTTATTTGCTTGAAATGTCTTGGTCACATGGATTTCACTCTGGAAAATGTAGCTCATTTGTTCACTAACACTGTGCCATGCTATTTAGATTATTAAAAGTGGGTTTAGTACTAATGAAACATCTAAAAGTGGGTTTAGTACTAATGAAACATTTTTTAAAATGGGGGGGGGTGGCAGGCAGGGACTTTTATTGGATTTGTTTTTTCATAAATTCCCAATTAAGTCATCTCATTGTTACGTGAAATGCTTCACTCTACAGAGGTGTTCTCAGGGATTAAGTCCCATTATAGAATTTAAATACGAGTCTTGGTTCTTGACTAAATCTTGTTTTCAAAACTCTCACTGACTGGAATGTGAAGAACTGTAAAGGTTTATCTCAACTCACAGGTGAAGCCTGTGAGAGCACCTTCCTGAAACCAACTTAAGAATTATTTGAATTTATTTTGACAAAGTGAGTTCTATCATTTGGATTTCAATTTAAATCTCTGACAACTTTGGAAGAACTCTTCAACCTGGACACGTTCCAAAAATAAAATAACTACTAGGAAAAATAATTAGGAGTGTATTAAATTGAAGCTTTCTTCTGCACAATCAAGTAACATTATCAGAACACAGGGAAATACAAGGGGGATATTGGCACTGGACGCTAGGGTAGGTGTAGCAGTTGAAGCCATTGTTTTATTACGTTTAGATCGCTTACCATAAAATGACACAACTCTATAAACACTTGATAAAGTCAGCTGCCTGTTTGTTTTTATTTCCTTCTCTTAACGGAAACCACAGACCTGTAACTGGAGACATAGCAGCAAGGAGAAGTCCAAATTTCATTCAAGCTTAATTTGAAAACTGTAGCTTCTCAGTTAAGGCCCTCTCTCCAACAGGACAAGGTGAACCTCTGCAGCTGAGCACCTGGTTCCTGACATCTTCCACATATGTCTGCTATATTCAACATAGCTAGAGCCAGGAAAGGGTACAGAGACACTTTGTATCCTCAAGACACTCAAGACTGCACTTACATAGGAGCTTTATGAGATGAGCCAATCAACGGGAAGAAGTGATTTCGGCCTGCAAATATTATGAATATATCTGTTTCAGGCTAACATAAAACCAGACATTATTTTAGCTTAATTTGCTGCAAAGCATGAAATATAAATCACAAAAAAGTTTACTCTAGAGGCAGAATGCTGTCAGGTTTTAAACCCACAAGCAGTAGTGGATTTTTCCTAAAAATTATTATTTCAAGACAGCCTGCGGGACCTGATTCTTTTTTTTGCCATTTATTACCATGACAATGCCATGTCCTGCAGTATTTTTGTTACAGTTCTATGCCTTACAGGCAACTTCTTACTCAACCACATTTTACACATCCAATTGCCTATCCCTACGATTTTTTTTCAATTTTGCATACTAATGCAAAAAAGAACACAGTTCAATTTTGGCATGAAAAAGTTCCTAAAATCCCCTACCTGCTTCAAAACATTTGCTTGGGAAAAAATGGTTAGCAAATTCTTAGTAGTTTAAAAAAATGGGAAAGTGGCAGGAGGAGAGAGCGCATTTCAGGAGTGGACTAAACAAGAAGGCTAACACGAAAAGATGACTTCAAGCCATACAGCATATGTTTGCCCCACTTAAAGAAAATTAGGCAGTATACAACAGATTTATAATTTAGCACATGACTTGAGGCTCAATAAACCTTAGATGAAACTGCTCCAGAGGGCTGATTTATGAGAGCATTTTCATGCGCTCTTCAACTAAACCCTTGTCTACTGAAAACCAATACTGTTTTATTAAGTAGTTGCTCTTTGTTCAAGCCTCGTGTGAAAGCTCTTTTCAAGAAATCTGTGCCAAAGTGTATTGTGTCATAAGACTAGGTATCATGGACTAAGAACTGCCTGCAATATTAAAAGCACACATTTTGCATCAGCTCAGCACACAACTTTAAAATGGGTGGAAGACTTGACAAGTACGTAATAGACAGAGGATCTGTACATACCTATTTATAAAAATAAACAGATACATAAATCTAGACAAAGAAACAGCAACTGTGGGAAATCTTCCCAGCATCTGCTGAGTATTGCCTACAGAGAGTCTCAAAAAGCAAGGTATGGGTAGCATGGATCTGACGCAGCGTTTCCTACCTATAGACAAGGATGTTAAAGTGGGGGTGTCAGTCCTGCCGGAATGCCTTTTAAAAGAAATGGGAGTTCCTCAGTTTAAGTCCATTTCCCACTCAGCAAAAGAACAGGCAGTGTGTACAATGTGGGGTGGGGCAGCACACCCAGTGGCACCATTAACCCAGATCTGGTTTTCTCCTGGGAAAACAAACCGGCACTCTCAATCCTGGCTTCCCAGCAAGCTGCTCCTGCACACATCCTCCCATGGGACTGTTTTTGGGGAAAGTGTCTTCTCCATAACAATAACCCCCAGTACACAAAATACCCCCATTAACGCAACACATGAGAGGACCATCTTAGATCTTAATTTCACTTCTGTAATTACAGTTTGGAGCTATTCCCTTCCTTCAGGCTTCATGCTTTCAAATGCACAACTCCTAGAGCTGCACATTTTCCTCCCCATCACCTCCCCAAGCATCTCTCAGATGCTCAAGTCATTCTGAAAGCCTCCGAAAACTCTGGACCACCGACACTAACATCGGGCCTGAGCCAGGCCAGGCTCCACCCAAGCATGCAGTACAGAACATATGCTGGCTTTATGCTTTCTCCTGGGAGGAGGACAGACAATACCTGATCCAGCACAAAGCTCAACTGGAAGAGGCAAAAAGCCTTGTTGTATAAAACGTTTTGGACATATCTGAAGCAGCCAAGGGAGCTAATGCACTTTCAGCACTTCACAGAGTACAGTCACAGCACTTCTGATCCAATTCTCAGCTCTCTGCAGTGATAAGCGGTTTCACGATATGCTGGTTTCAAAAACATAATCCAGCATAAAGGGTATTTTTAACATGGATGATTTCAGTAATCTGCTTCAACACTCAACATCATACACAGTCCATGTGGCACAACTGAGCAGCAGAGAACAGCGTGACACAAGCAGAATCTTCTTGAAGCATGCTTATCGCCAAAATCCTCATGCAACTACGGTGTGTGCTGTTCAGCTATAGATTGAGACTTGGAGAAAGTGCATGACCAAGAACAATGAGTATGTCAAGGGTTTTATTTGATTTCTAAATAGTAGAGACCTTGGAGGTGGAGAGAAGGAACTAAAAAAAAAAATCAGTCTCTGCAAACTAGTTACTAGATGAAAGTCCCTGTAAGATTATGTAATTTCCACAAATTAGACAAATTACTCAAAAGTAAGAAGGGATGTGATACCATTTGAGATCACATCAAAAGGAGCGTGATCAGAGCACACAGCCGTGAAACTCATTTGGTTTGGGTGGGAAGAGACCTTAAAGATCAGCCAGTTCCAACCCCCCTGCCATGGGCAGGGACACCATCCACTAGACCAGGTTGCTCAAAGCCCCATACAACCTGGCCTTGAACACTTCCAGGGATGGGGCATCCACAGCTTCTCTGGTCAAACTAAGACAGAAGAGACAAAGTCACCTAATCCAAATGTCAGCATACACACTTAATCCAGGCAGAGGAAAGACAACTTCTCCAAAAGTACTAGACAAGGAACAAAACGAGTGGGCTTTCAGAGACTAAAGTACTCCAAGCTAACCTCATCCTCACTGGAGTGACAACTGCTTGTCCGGAAGACTTTATAGCGACTGTTCCCCAGGGCAGATGAGATGAAATCTCTTCTGAACAAGGTCACTGGCACTGGTCCCAGTGCATGCATAAAATGCTAATTTAATAATCGTCAATCAAAACTAATGCAGACCTGATAGCTAGAAATGCAAACAGCCAATTTTCAACTAAACGCCCTTTTTGCCTCTACCAGCTGCACTGGGAGGGAAAAAAACCCACCAAAACCCAACAAAAAAAAACAGCCCAAAACAAAACACAAAAACACAAACCAGTGCAAGTTTACAGAAGATGAAGAAACAACATTTCCAGGGAGAAGAGGGGAGAGAGGAGAGAAATGCAAAACCAAATTATTTTAAAGCCATCTGAGAATAAACTGAAATAACGAAGCATTTCATCACTTCCACCAATTTAAGCTCCAGTCAGAACAACAGAAGAAACTAAGTCACAGCCCACAGCACCATGAACCCAGGGGGCCATTCTGTCTCTCAAGAGTGCCAAGTGCTCAGCAAAACACTGATTATGCCAGCACAAGCCCCAAAACCCAAAGGATGCATGTCCCTTACAAATGACACCCACGAGGATTGTTCAGCAGAAATGTGACTGCAAGCCACAACTCCTTTCTGCCTCACCACAGCAGACGTGCGATCAAGTCTATTGTGCTTTCTGGGGGCTACGATCAGGCTGTTGGGACAAAATCACATATCCCTGGCTATCGCTAACCAGACTTACACACACATACAGGGAACATTTTCTGCTACTCAAAATTTCACATCATGGTATAAGAGCAGCAGGTTCATATGTGGTTTTGCCAGTATTATCAGACAAAGACAACAGCTGTCGTGGAGCACTGACAGCTACTGGGATAAAAGACAGTCTGAGCAGGGAACCTCACTGCCATGTCCACTAGCCTCACAAAAGAGCTCAGCCTCACATTCACTCCCTCAACAGCACCTGCAAAGAAATCAAATGGAGATTTTGTACACTTCTCAATAAAATTCCCTGCAGTGGGCAATAGGGAGCAGGTCACTGGTGTATGGAGCCAAGCACTACCTTCGGACGCCCCTTGCCCTTCCACGTGCTCAGCTGATAGATGAGAGTAACACCTTGCAGCGACTTACCTACCACCTTGACTTCAAAGCATGGTGCCCACGAAGAGCAGACCAAGCCCATGATCTTTACACTCGTACCTGCAGACTATCGATTAGCCATTAGTAAGAGTTTGGCCCTGACCAGGCAGAGGCACATGATTGCCTTTTTGCTGCATTAGTCAGCGAACAAAGCGATACGGGTTCTTTCACCACCAGGACACCAACTTAATCAGGAGGAAAATGACACAGCATAAAAGCAAAGAGTGGTATAAGCAGACAATGCATGATCCTGCATAAAGTCAATCCATTTAGAAATGTTAAACTCACTTTACCAGCAAAATGAGTTTGCTACGGGATTGGCATTTTGCTTCACGGGAGAGTCATGTTCTTAACTTGGTTCTAAGTGCCCTAAAGCTGGATTTACTGCATCCTCCAACCTCTGCCAAGAGCACATAACTGAACTGCTGAGCAGGCAACTCCCAAGTTTTAACAAGACTGTCCTCTAGATGACATCCATTTAAGGGAAACCCAAAACAGACTTACTCATATCAGCCTAAAACAAGACTGAGAACAACACAATAACCCAAGAGCTGAAAAGTAGTTTCTTGCCAGAAAGCCTTCATAGCTACTTCTTATGAACTCCCTTCTAGTGACCCATTGTAATGGAAGAACAACTTGTGGGAAAAAGAAGGTAGGAGCACAGCGATGCTGATAAGAAGCTCTGTTGCAGGAGGCCCTGGGTCCTCCAAACCAACCTAAAAACTACTGTAATGACTAAGGAGCTTGTCCAGAAGACGAAGCATATTTCTGGAAGAAAAGAGAAAACGGGACTTTAGCATATGTATTTCTTTCAGACAATGTCTGAAAAACCTCATCTGCTATAGGAATGGACTTTGAAAAAAAAAAAAAATCATTCTTCTGGATAGAGACAGCCTAAAAAATTAAGACCACTTGTGTCTTCCTTTACCAAAGGAAGGCTACCCATGCTACTTAGACTCCTGTAGCACTTTTACAGCCACTCAAGCAAGTTTGTCACTAGAATGAGTTCCTCTCCATGTATCAGTAGCTGGCTCCTTCTGACTCCAGTAAAACAGCAGGGCACTAGTCCATAAACATGAACTTCCCAGACATCCCTAAAATGTTCTCTTCAGAAAGGAGGGATTTCCCAGGTTCCTGTGCAGCTCAGCCCTTTATCAGTGAGGGTTTCAAGCCATAGCATTTTAACATGAGCAAGCTATGTAAAAAATATTTTATAGCTCCCTCATTCTCTTTCCTTTTCTTCCTGAACTCTCTAAAGTAAGAGTTCCTATTTCTGCTTTATGAGCTGTAAACTCAGAAGCATCTTCAAGAGCCACAGTTAATGTTAACACACTCTACCTGATATACAGCCTACAACAAAACAATGTGCAGGTTGATTTTAAGTAGAGCATGAGAATTAGTGTGTGGTGCCCAAGAGAGTCGAGTTACGAAAGCAACGGCCCAGGAACTGCATGCTAAAATATGATACACAAACATACTGAACGAGGCTTATTTGTTCATGTTGATCACCCACTGTCTTCTTTCATCCTCTTTTTCACGTGCATCTGCCTAAAAAAACACAGAGGCAGCCATTCTTTGGGAAGAAACCTCAGAAAAACAACTTTCTGTAACAGGCCCCAAACAGTTGTTTGCTTAGGTAATATATATTCATGAAAGCACAACAGCATAAAGCAACTTTTACACTCCTTTTTTGACTGACAGGGCCAAGGGAATGTTTTACTGACCTACTGATTTTTAATAAATAAATAAAAGATTAAAATCAGTTCTGTAGTTTGGCGTATCAGCTGTGGCCACAAAGCAAGCCAGCATGTCTGGTGATGGAGAGGGCAACGCAAGACAACATACATGGTCAGCACCCATTGAGCATAACCTGCCTAACTCGGTCATCACCTGGCCTCTCCATAGCTCTTCCAATTCACCCCCAACTCAACGGAAATCCTCCCAACCAGCACTCCTGGGTGCTATACTTACACCAGTTGGTATGTGCAAATTTCACCGATCACCTTTAACTAGAAATCTCCGTTCCAGAAGAGGGTACAACTGTGACCAGCTCCAGCTAATTTTCAGCAGAGTTTGGATACCAAGCTGCCTTTTGTCCATTTGGTGATAAGGACCTCAGTAAGCAAAAGAGATAAAAGGTACTCCTCGGTGACACTGGCCGAGTCACACCCATCTTAACCATCAGCTGCAGGCACCTTCTTAAATACAGGGTATAACCACCTATCACTGAACCCACCTTGTACATCTTCATGTAATCACAAATTTCTTGGAGACACCTGTTAACAAAGAACAGCTTTATGCTCAGCACCTAATTGCAACGTGGCTCTTTAAAGGTATAAGGAAAATAGTCTACAGTAATATTAAATCCCAGTTATCTACACCCATTATCTTGCATTTTTTTATTGCTAAGTGGAATGACTGGTCCGGGAAGAGAGCCAGAAAAGTTGGGCTGATACCACAGTTCAAGACTCCTTTCATAGACATTACTGAGAATTTTAAAAGTAAGAGTAATATCCAGAAGCATGCTGACCTCTTCGTGAAAAACACTAGGTGCCTTGGTGCCNACTAAGCTGTTTGTAATGCAAGGCATTGTTGTACCAGGAATACTTAACGCAAAGGTGTCTTATTCATCATTTAGAATTAAAAAGGCAGAAACAGGTTCAAGAAAGATGGCTTTATTTGTAAAAAAGTAATTACAGAAACTTTCAGAGTTCACAGATATCTCTATGCACTCCCACATGTCTCCACCGCTGAAGGCTCGGAAGACATTCAGGTTACTTACCGGAGATATACTTTGAGCACGATGAGCTTAAGTTGGTTTTGCAATGCTTTTTAATAAATTAAGTTGTATACCTAATGTTCAGTGAACTGTATTGGCTCTGGGCTCTTATAGCTTGATCTTTAATTTGAGTAATTATTTTAAAAGCTGGAGACATGATCTCCCTTTATTCAGCGTCTGGAGAGGATTCTGACACTGTAAGATACAGTTGGGGTTTCCACAGCATTGTTTTGCAGCATATTCCCTTTCAACAAAAATTATACATTGCATTTTTGGCAAAGAGAAGAGATGGGTGATCCAAACAAAACTTGCAAAATACGGGAGGTTTTTCTTTTGCAGCAATTCCTGCTATTTCACTCTTTTATTCACAGGTTCAGAGTGGCCATCCTGGGTTAAACTATAGTATGATGATCACAGTTACATGCCCACTCCTTTAATACAAATAGGAATAAGCCATGAAACTGAGTAGTAAGAGCATCATGGTTGTAGTTCAGTGCCCACAATAGTCAAGGAGAGTGCCTGGACTTGCCTACACTGTCAGTGAAGCACAGGCCCAAGCCTACGCTCAAGCCCAGACTTGCTCACATTCCTTCCATGCTAGTAGGCTCTCAGGCTTAGCTTCTGAGCACTGCTAAGGTGCAAAATTCAAGGCCTACCTCAAAGTGCAGCAGACCCAACTTTTCCTTCTTGGCACTGGACACCAGCAAGGTCCCATGTACAAGCTAGTACACTCTAGTGCAGCAGCAGGAAGCGCAAGCCAGTCTCTGCAGGCACAGTGCACAGGTGCTCCCTGTGCAAACCACGAGGCTTTGAGCCATCAGGCTTCACACACCAAAGCCTACTCGCAGACCAGTGCTTCAAGAGGAATAGCAACACTGCCAGGGACAAAGAGAGCTTGGCACAGGACAGATCCCTCCCTTCCTTGCAGCCCACTCGGACCATCGCTCTCATGCATTCTCAGTCATGCATCCGAGCGACACAAGTCATCTACTGAACTTCACCAGGTACTCAGCCTTCGTTTTGCATTCAAGGCTTAGCTAAATTTTCTTCAAATGGGTCTTTTATTTTCATTCATATAACACACCATTTAAAAAAGCACTCTATCTTTTTGAATGGTTCTATTTTCAGTTTAAATGTTTCACAAAACTTTTAGTTATTTTTTTCAGTTATACAAGCTATTCGTATTAAGCAGAGTGAAGCATCAGGCAGATTAATGCATTAATCAAAGGAAACCTTTTCCAAATTCAAAACATAGAAAAGGCTCACTCACCTTCTCCTCTGAGCTAACCAAAACATTTCTTTTGTCTGACATGAGAGCGCATATTCAGGACTCTGTTTTACCCTAATGAGGTGTCAAAATCATCCTCCCTAGACACTGTTAAGTATAATGTATATCATTTGCTGAAGGCCACTCAAAGCTTGTGTGACATGGAAGTCATACGTTGTGGGAGACGGACTGCCTTTCCTTCTAAAATCCAGCTGTGGCTTTTCAACATATAAACTGATCACTTGCCATTCATAAAAAGGTAGAAAACATCAAATACTATTTTATTCTGAGTGAGAAGCATTTACACAGATATCGGAATATCTCTCCATATATCACATTCCTGTGGAAGTACTTCTTGCTCTTAAACGAGAATAATCTTTTCTTTCCAAGCACGTTTTGTGATTATGTGTCACTAATACACTGGAGACAAACTCACAGTGAAATGAAAAGCATTTAAAGTTAGCACTCTAGTAACAGCATCTGTCTATTCAAGATGTTTTTTCGACAAAATTAGTGATGTCATCTGACAGGGCTACAGGTGAACTTTGAAAACACAACTTAGGCAGTTGGACTACATGATTGTTGTAGGTCCCTTCCAAGAGAAATACTCTATTCTAAATAAATATTCTATTCCACAACCTCTCTCTGACACCACCCTTCAAATCCCTATCAAAGATGCACTGCAGACTTTGCACTGATCTTAAATTGATTTCCAACCCCACCCCCAAGTAGCTTACGGTTGCAGTCTAGACTTTGCTCTTACACCCCTCCAGCCCCGTCTGATCATTCTCTCCACTTGCTGTACTATCTCATCATGTGTTTCTCCTATTCGTACCGGTGGAGCTACTGACACGGGATTCAATCCAGCACAGCACTTCAGCATGGCCTTAAAGGTCAATCAGTTGAATTGCTTCAAGGCCAGAAGTTACATGTGCTAAAGTGCTTTGCGGGATTAAGGCAACAGCCCCACAGAAATTAACATCCCATGAATTGTAAGAAAGGCACCAGAATCAGAGCCTGCTGTACCGTCAGCAAGTGATGTAAACCATGCTGTTGCACTCCGACGGCATGGCTCCAGATTTCCAAGCTTTCTCTATGCACCAATACAGATGCTTACTGCACTGAAACTCCACTCACCTCAGTGCCTTTTTAACCTTACCTATCAGCAGCATCACAAGGCATCTGGCACTGCTTCCACAGAATGCCACATTCACATTTCGCCTGAGACAATGCTCCTCAAACTTGGTTATTACTCACAAACCCAAGCCTAACAGATCATGAGATGTCAAACAATTTATGTGGAACTACTCCCAGGGCACTACACGCTGTATTGTTGTGCCATTAAGGCTCTGGAACGAAGCTTCATTGGGGACAGAAGAGAACAAAGTACCCATCTATTTTTTCACTGTGATTATTGTTTCTGCCTAGAAAGACACACAGGCTGGTCTGCTGAACAGGGCTACTGTTCTTCAGCTGTGCTGTTTGTCTGATGAATGCAGGAACTGCCAGACATGGAAGTGATTATCAGACTGTTTAAATTTAATAAGAATTTGGGTAAAATCCACTTCATGATCATCAAATTTGCCAACTATGAGACCTAAGCAAAATTTGCATGTTCAGTTCCCATATGAGAAATATTTTCATTCAATTCCAGTGCAATGAAGCATGTTTAATATGCTCAAACACTACTTTTCCTTGAGCTACTGAGCAACTATTTCCCAACCTCATTCTAAACACAGAGTCTTCCCATATTAGCAACCTTGATGAAAGATTTTTACAGTAACATATAAGGGTTGACAATGCGTCTGAAGGGTCATAAAGTCATAGGTACATTAAAAGCAGTTAACTTTTGCAACCTTCTGTTCAAGGTTAAGAGTTGAATTGAGAGACTTAGATCAGTAAATCTTCAAGAGGTGATTAAAATTAAGTAAAAACTTAAAAAAAAGCTTCAGGTGAAAATATTATAATCTTCAAGTTGCACACACCATTGAAAAAGATAGGCAAGTTCTATTTCTGCACTTAAAATACAAAATCAACAAAATATGAAAATTTTAAAAAGGTGATTACCTGACATGCAAGACTCTAGTCATTTTCTTTGACTTAAGATTACACGTGCACATAGTCATCAAAATTAAAAAGTTGCCATGTTTTGCTCAGAAAACAGTAGCAGAACTAGATAGAATATACCACAGGAGTCAATTTGAAGTGAAAAAAAGCCAAAAATTTGTTGGCACATGCAAACCCACTAGGATTTCTTGCATCATACCATTTGTATTGGGTTTGCATGGCCAGGTTTTGGTAGCAGAGGGGCTACAGGGGTGGCTTCTGTGAGAAGCTGCTGGAAGCTTCCCCTATGTCCAACAGAGCCAATGCCAGCCAGCTCCAAGACGGACCCGCCGCTGGCCAAGGCCGAGCCCATCAGTGACAGTGGTAGTGCCTCTGGGATAACAGATTTAAGAAAGGGGGGAAAAAATTGCACAGCAGCAACTGCAGCTGGAGAGAGGAGTGAGAACATATTAGAGAAACAACCCTGCAGACACCCAGGTCAGTGAAGGAGGAGGAAGAAGGAGGTGCTCCAGGCACCAGAGCAGATTCCCCTGCAGCCTGTGCTGAAGATCATGGCGAGGCAGGCTGTCCCCCTGCAGCCCTGGGAGGTCCACAGTAGAGCAGGTGGATGCCCAAAGGAGGCTATGACCCCGTGGGAAGACTGTGCTGGAGCAGTCTGTTCCTGAAGGACTGCAGCCCATGGAAGGGACCCACACCAGAGCAGTTTGTGAAGAACTGCAGCCCATGGGAAGGACCCACGTTGAAGAAGTTTGTGGAGGACTGTCTCCCATGGGAGGGACCTCACGGTGGAGCAGGGGAAGAGGGTGAGGAGTCCTCCCCCTGAGGAAGAAGGAGTGGCAGAGACAACGTGTGATGAACTGACCCCAATCCCCATTCACCATCCCCCTGTGCTGCTGGGGGGAACGAGTAAGAGAAATCGGGACTGAAGTTGTGCCCAAGAAGAAGGGAGGGGTAGGGGAAAGGTGTTTTAAGATTTGGGTTTATTTCTCATTACCCTACTCTGGTTTCACTGGTAACAAATTAAGTTAATTTTCCCCAGATCAAGTGTTTTGCCGGTGACAGTAGTTGGTGTGTGATCTCTCCCTGTCCTTGTCTCAACCTACGAGCCTTTGGGTGTATTTTCTCTCCACTGTCCAGTTGAGGGGGGAGTGATTGAGCGGCTTTGGTGGGCACCTGGCATCCAGCCAGGGTCAAGCCACCACACCAGCTCATTGTGATAACTTGTAAAATAAAGTAAAATTAAATCTCTACTGGGAAACAATACATAAAAATTTTAGCCTGTTTCATTAATTCCACAGATTAGCAGCAGTCACCTTTCGCAGGTTAAAAAACAGGTACCATTCCCACCATGGCCCCCACAGTTCTGAGCCCAGTTTTCCACCCACAATTATTTGTATCCATAGCTAGGCAGATCACGGAAATATCCAAGTTCCAGATTCAGCGGTAGGAACACCACCCTCAAAAAAAAACTGTAGCAAAGAAATCTATAGCTAATGGAAGTGAAAATAATAACTGAGTAAGCTGAAAAAGAAGTCCTTGAAATACGTCTAAAGAGGAGCAACACAGACAAACCTGATCCAATTTATAAAGAAATGCAATTTGTTTCACAGTCTCTGGCTGGATCCAAGCTTTACTCCTCTGAAACCTAGACAAAATATTCACTCCGGACCATAGCTTGCAGGAATAATTTGTCTGCAAGGTGAGGAAAATTATGTAATTCATCAAGTCAACACTTTATAATTCAGAATATTTTAAAATATTTTCATTTATTATGGTAACATTAGAATTGAATTAGAATTGAAGCCATTATCATTAATAAAAGAATAAAGTGATTTTAGTAATCCTCAATCTTGAAGTCATTCGAACAATTCCCACTGCCATCAAGTTCAATTTTTCGAGACTCACTCTGAGATGCAAGATGTATGGATCAGTACTTATGGAAGGACAATGAAGGCTTATTTCAAGTCAGATTTAATACAGAGTATTTAGCAAGCATATATATGATATAGTACCAAAATAAAAATATGACTGTTCCCCTATAAACGTAGTTATATAATAAAGCTAGGATTTGAAATGCTGTGGCTTGGAAGATTCCCCCCCTACACACAAGCCCTGCAAAGGATTTCCTTAGGAGTAGTAAATACATAGATTAGCCATATTCTCTCTCCCAACACATTTATATATCTAAACAATAGACACACATTTAAAAAAAAAAAAAATCCCTCCTTCAGTCTTTGTTTTACTTTTGCAGCAGAATTGGCTCTGCTAACAGCACACGTTTCTGGAATTCAGATGTTGAAAGTTCATTTGAGCCACAAATTAAAACGATTCTGATTGCAGTGATGTCAAATTATGTCTTCTGATTTTTCTGGTAAGAAAATCTGTTAAAAATACGGCCATTTGCAATTTCCTCTGATGTGCTCAGAAGGATCAGGCATACTCAAACAGCATGGATCACAGCTGACTATTGTATGCTATGAGTCCTGCTCTGCTTTTATTTACATGGCTGTAAATTTGGACAGAAATCCACAATTCCAAAACAAACAGAACTGAACGTCAAGAACTGAGATGTAGGTTTCTCTGACTTTCTGCTCTTTCTCCCATAAAACCCATGCAAGTTCTCCCCACTGATAGCCCTTGAGGTAACTTCAAAAGTTCCTTATGTGAAAAACTAATAATTGCAGGAGAGTAATTTAAAGACATTTCTATCTCTGCAGCTAATGTAATTAGGCAATGGAAAAACAAGAGGACAAACGATACCATGGGGCTTCACGGCTCAGCAGGTCACCGTGCAGCCGCTCAGTTTAGAAACACCTGACACAATGGACAGCTTGCATCCT
Organism: Pandion haliaetus; assembly: GCA_013401275.1. NCBI lineage: Eukaryota > Metazoa > Chordata > Aves > Accipitriformes > Pandionidae > Pandion > Pandion haliaetus. The sequence goes on along the minus strand of VYZV01005113.1, from coordinate 211,969 downwards.
CCCAGACCCCAAAAGGCTAGTGCACGGTCCTGTACTAAATGCTTTTATGTCACAGGAGGTATTTTCATCCTAACGAAAGTGACGCACTGATTTTCAAGGCTTAACAGTTAACTCCATGTCACAGCATCTCTGAGCTCAATGTCCATGCAAGCTTCTACCTGAAAGTCTGTGGCCACTCCTTGAAGCCACTATTCGATATTGAGTCATCAAGGTCTAGAGAGACAATGGTAGAGATTTACCCGAGAGAAAGCACTCCAGCAGGCTGCGGTACAGATTTAACCAAGAATTTTTAAAGTTCTGTAGCTTTTTACTCATGCCACACACTGTTTTATCACCCAATTATGGGTGCCGTAACTGTCTTCAACACTGTCCAAGAGCAGTAAAAAACATTCCTGCCACAAACTGCGTACAATCCCAAGCAAACTCAGTAGAAACAAGATGCTACGGCAGCTCAGAGTTCAAGGGTAGAGGAGGGAAGAAGCATTGTTTTGAAAGATTGTAGGACTTCACTGCAACCTTGATAATTTTATTCCTGTATTTTCATTTCAAGCCACACAGTGAAACATAGTTAAGACCTCTGCCTCACCATTGAAGTTCTATTGTTTAGAGAGAGCACAAAAGAGAAGCTTTCCTTCCACCACAAGTAGCACAATGACACAGAGACCCTCCTTCATCAATATTAACTGTAAACTGCTATTACTGGATTTTCAAAGAACACTCCCTTTTGAGCCTTCTAAAAGGATTTGAAGCCAGAAACAGCTAATTGACTTTGAACAAGGAAACCTGATAGTAGTTATCAGAACCCTTTTAATTTGCTCAAAGCAAGAGTTCAAATTCTAAACCTAATGCACAAAGAAAGTAAGTGAAAGGCAGGTCACTGGAGCATGACAAGGATGCTATCTCACTAAGGCAATGAAGTCATTTTTACCAGTGCCACAGTGGAAACGACCAGATGCCACAGCACCAGAGTTAGAATGCTGTGAATGCTGTTTTCATAAGGCATCTTTAAACCCGGTCTAAAGTCCTCTCGTGCTCCCAACCCATAAGAAGGAATTCAAGCACAAACCAATAAAAGCTATGCTATTTTTGACAGGGACATGTATAACATAACAACATAAAATTTAAAAATTTAAATTAAAAAAATAAAAGTCAGAAGACTAGCAAATGCACATTAAGAGATCGGCATATAGGCACACAGGAGCATCACTTTCTGTAACCGCAGGAATAAGCGTTTTCACACATCCACCTTCCTGCAGCAGCTATTTCATCCAGTATATCTTTACTCAATCAAGGCAACACCTTGCCTTTGCAACTGCTTCTCTCTGGCAGGACAGCATCTCTGACTCTGTCCAAGAACTGCTACCTGAAAATAGCTGTTTGCAGACTTCTTGGCAAAAAAAATAAATATAGGTTTGCTCTTTACTCTCTCGCACAACAGTTTTCATTCACAACCTTGCCCAAAACACCTTCCAGCTTGTTATTTATGGTGGGTCTTCAAGGTGGCAGCACAGTTAAAAATCCTTCAGACAGAAACACAAACAGGTTCTCCACCGTTGCTGGAAGAACACTTGTGTACATGAGCAAGGCACCCTCTCTGATAAGTAGGTAGACCAGAAAACAAAAGGAGTTACAGATTTTCCCTTCTCACAGGGATGTTTTTCTTTCAACTGCACTTTGTGCACAAATTCAACCTTTTCTTATCAGCGTAAGACATCAGTTACCAAAGGATTTGCCCTACACCCACACAGTAGGACTGTGAAAGCGCATTTTGAAAGCTCTTCTACAGAACTCCTTTTAAAAACCTGCCATGAGGAATACCACAATACAACACCAGTATATGAGGGTGTTGTCTGACTGCAGAGGAGTTTCAAGATTTAAAATCGTAGCATGGCAGTGTAAAGGAAAAGTCTTCACAGTTATGAGCTGCAGCAAACCTGCCAGACCTTGCTGGGAGCTGAATGGATGTGTACAGGGTGTTAACTTGCTAGGAATGCCCTGTGCACACAAATGAATACTTCATCCCTCCTCCCCCTACTGAAAAAAAGAAAAAAGCCAATCCATAATTCCTTCTCACCCCGCTTTCAACTCTGGCCAGCAGCAACACACCACGCTGCCAAGTTCCTCCCAGGCTATCGGTCACTCCTCTACAGTTGCCAGCCCCTTGAAATCTTGGAAACACAGCTTAGAGTAGCCTCTTCCTTAAAGTCCAGCCACTGCTCTTGCAAACATGAAATTCACACTCGGCAGGAACAAAGGATAACTTACAAGCAAATCCTTCCCATGATCATTTTTTTGGTAACTTAAAAGTCTGGGTTTGCTTCGCATTTGCATCTATTGGGGGCAGGGGGGAATCACAGAAAAAGCATCACTGCAGATTGTACCAATGTTCGCCCTTCAGACTATACTGACGCTCACAGGCATGTCAAGTTACTGAGAACTAAAATCACCCGCTGAAATAAAGCCTTACAAAACTGAACTCTACAATCTTCTGACATGACAGAAGTCACTAGGAAAAGTTTTTCAGCACTTGCTTCAGCACTGAATGGCATGCAAGAGAAGAAAGGGCACAGACTGTGACAAATCAGTTCACATACATGCAAGCATGTGAACAAGCATACACACACAGATGCAAACAACCCCGTTTAATCATTCTGCATATGACTGGAAACTATTACAACAAAATTAGGTCTGTCATGAAGTAGTTGCTGGGGCTTGGGAGCCTTAAGTGTTAGGGGTTTTTTTGGTATGTGTGGGAGGGGTGGGGGTGGTGTCTATATACCTAGCTCTTAATGCACAAACAATTTTGTTTTGATTATTGACCAAAATAAGAACCAGGCATATTCCTGCAGACTATCACATCAGCAATTAGTAAGTAGCAAATTCTATTCCCACACACAATATGCAACTCTGCACATTTTGTTAAATCCAGCTAGCTGTGTTTCTTCCTTTTTTTTAATGGAAAATATGTACATTTCAGGAATAACCAGAACAATAAAGCCACTAAGTAGCTAGCAGCCTAAGCACAAAGTCACATTTAGATGCACAATAAACTGTACCTCCCTGAAACAAAAGAGAACAAGTTTGCATTGGAAAGGATGTTAAAGATCATCTAGTCCAACCCCCTTGACACCTTCCACTAGACCAGGTTGCTCAAAGCCCCATCCAACCTGGCCTTGAACACTTCCAGGGATGGGGCATCCACAAGTTCTCTGGGCAACCTGTTCCAGTGCCTCACCACCCTCACAGTGAAGAATTTCTTCCATACATCTGATCTAAATCTACGCTGTTTCAGTTTAAAGCCATTACCTCTTGTCCTATCACTACATGCCCTTATAAAAAGTCCCTCTCCAGCTTTCTTGCTGGGCCCCTTTGGGTACCAGAAGGCTGCTATAAGGTCTCCCCAGAGCCTTCTCTTCTCAAGGCTGAACGACCCCAACTCCCTCAGCCTGTCGTCGTAGGAGAGGTGCTCCAGCCCTCTGATCATCTTTGTGACCTCCTCTGGACCCACTCCAACAGGTCGTGGAGCAGTTCTGCAATGGAGCTGATACTGTTAGGATTTGTCCTAGGGCCCAGCCTTGCTGCTATTCATGCACCTAACTTTACTTAGAGGCGCAGCTCTAGGGAACGATTCAATAGAGCTCCTGCTGTATGCACAGAGCCACGCTCTCCTCGGATCACAGAGCCTGGCACCTTTTCCCACACCCTCAACACCAGGAAGCTCTCAGCACATTCGAGTACACCGGCTCCTCCTGAACGCAAGTACTAAAAGGATGCGCTCCTAATGAAGGGGAAGTCCGTTAGTAATTAACGTTGTCGAAAAAAAAAAAAAAAAAAAAACCCAAAGGTAAGTGAAGAACAAAGGATGATTAAATTCTCATTTCCATGTTTGCTCATGAGTAGAGCAGCTCTGGACTGCAGTGCTTAGCAGGAAGCTCACCAAAAGGAAAACAAGCAGCGAGGAGCTCGTCTCAGCTAACAAAATATCCCCATACAGCCACATACCAGGTGGAACACTAAAAACTTGAGAGGAAATAGGATTTCCTTGAAGCGGCTGCTGCTGACAACTTACTGAAGTGAAGATAAATTGAAACCATTACAAAAACTTTTCCAACACCGTGAAGCATTTTTCAAGTTACCCCCAACTACAGAGCGCCAGAGAAGGGCACCTACAGAGACAAACTCCGTAGGAAAGAAACCGGGGCGGGGCGGGGAGAGAAATCCACCTCGCTGTAAAAGCGGTGGCTATTTCCACTCCCCGCGGGCCCACGCCACCGGCCAACGACAAGTGTCCGGGGGACGCTGCTTGACCCGAGCCCATCCCCGGTTCGGATGCTAAGGGAGCGGGCGGAAAGCCCGCCGAAAGGACGGGGAAGGAGCCGAAAAGAGCGGGCAGGTGCGCCGGGGTCCCGCCGAGGCCCCCCCGTCCCCCATGCTCACCTCCGGGGCTCGGGCTTGCGGCGTTCCTCCAGCTTGGCGGCGTGCGGGGGCCGCGGGGCGGCCGCGGGCCAGGCGGGGAGCAGCGGGCTGAGGGCGGCGGCGGGGCGGCTTCAACACGCGATGCGGGGCATGGCTCCGCGCCCGCCCGTAGAGCTCTACCTGTCTGTCTGTCTGTCTAGAGATGCGGAGGCACCCGCCTGCCCGCCTCGCTACCCACTGGAGGCTTCGGCCGCCTTC
>VYZV01005113.1:184042-197187 GCA_013401275.1 Pandion haliaetus | reverse complement strand
GGAAGGACCCACATTGGAGAAGTTGGTGAAGGACTGTCTCCCGTGGGAGGGACCCCATGTTGGAGCAGGGGACGAGTGAGGAATCTTCCCCCTGAGGAAAGGCGAGCCAGAGACGATGTGTGGCGAGCTGACCCCCCAACCCCCATCCCCTGTGCCACCGGGGGGAGGAGGTAGAAAGAACCGGGAATGGAGCTGAGCCAGGAAGGTGGGAGGAGTGGGGGGAAGGTGTTCTGAAGTTTGGTTTTCCTTCCTAATAGCCTTGGTTTTTATTTGATTTGTAGTAAATTAAATTGATTTTGTTTCTTCCCCAAGTTGAGCCTATCTTTTGCCCGTGACCATAAGTGGGGAGTGATCCCTCCCAGTCCTTGTCTCGACCCACGAGCCTGCCTTTGTATTTTCTCCTCATCCCACCGTGGCTAGGGGAGAGGGTGGGGAGTGAGCGAGCGGCTGCGTGGTGCTTTGTTACCAACTGAGCCGAAATCGAAACCACGACACCTTCTCACATCCAGACTTCTTACTGAGTTGATGGGGAGATTCCAAGGGATATTAATTCTTGTTTGAAATCACTTCAAAGGACTGTTCTTCCCCCTTTTGTATTAATAGCCAGAATGAGGAAATTGGTTTGGATTTCATATTTACACCTGCTCCCCAAGTCTTTGCGCATTTCAAAAACCCATCTTAAACCAAGCCTGTTTCTATTAAAAGGCTCCTACTCCACACAAGTGCTCACACTCAATGCCTTTCCACTTCCACACATATCTATAGCCCCACGTTCCAACTGGCAGCCAGAGGTGCCAGAAATAACCACAAGAAAGGCTGCCATGAAATCTCCAGCCAAGTTTTGAAAATCCAAGCACTTTACACAAGCACCTATGCTTAGAGTACTTCATCTGAAGTCAACCTGAACTCGGTCTTATAAGGTTTGCATATCACAGATCAAGTAGCAAAAAATGTAAACACAATTACTTTTTTTTTTTTTTTTTCATAAAAACATGCAGGGTAACAGTTGTTCTACAAGCCTGTTAGTGCATACTTCTAACAGTCTGCTGATGTTCCTGCCCCACTGGTACTAGCTAATGGCTGGTTTTCATTCTTAAGTGGTTCCCCCCTGCCCCCCTTCAAAGTCTATGCTACAGTGATTTTGGAAACTGGGTCAAAATGCAATTACTACATTCCCATGCTTTGGGGTGGGGACAGAAAATAAGAGGAAGAACGGTAAGAAGAAATACCATTGGCTGTAAGCCAGCATTAGGCCTCTGGCATTCTCACCTGTGCTGCAGCCTAGAGCAGCCCTGAGCACTCCCACAGCAAATTGTTGTTCCACACCAAGTTGTTTCGCAGCAAGGGCATGAGGGAAGAGCATGCTTTGTCCTAACACAGGGTTTCCTGGCCAGACCCCGGCCACCCCTGCCCTCACATCTGTGCTGGAGGATGGGAGCAGGCACAAGATGCAGCTGGTGACAGGGGAAAGACTCGGACAGTGGGGCAGCAATTCCTGCAGAGGACAAGCTAAGTTTTCTCATCAAGCAGCAGTCACTGCCCTGTGACTCTGGATCTCACAGGGGAAGCTGTAGGAGCCAGCTCAGATCTCCAGAGCTCTCCCCCAGCTTGCCATCCCTATCTTTTTCTTTCCTGTGGCATGAGCAATATATCCCAGTACTTTGGTTCCCCCACTCCACTGAGAAGCATTTGCAAGTCTGAAACAGCTAGTGGGCCTTCTTGAATCAAGAACTAACCACCAGCTGCTTCCCACGTGACGTCGCTCCTCACCGACTTGCTTTTTGCAAGGTCACTCACCTTCTTGTACTAGCAAATTACATTACTTTTGCAAAGATATCAACAGACTCCCTGCATTTTTCCTCTCGCCTATAAGTTTGCACACACCAACTATTCATTTACTTATTACAAGAAATCAGTTTTACTAGAGGCATCTGCTTTTGGTGTCATCATCTACTACTTCAGCTGACAAAACCTAAACTCTGCTTTCATATGTAAACATTTTCCACAGGAGAAGGAAAATATTTGCTGTGTGTTTAGACATGCCCTTATTATTGTCACACTCATAACACAATTTATCATACCTTATCAAATTGCACATCTTCAGCATGCAGATGGTTTGTGACAACATGTTTAGGAGGCTTTCAAATATGGAAAAGAGAATGACTCAAAGACTTATTTATTCCACATCTTCCTAACTAGGTCTCTGGGAAACACAGAGCCTATTATACATGACCCCTATCTTCCTCGGTCTCTCATTGTTTCTTGTACATGCAGTTATCACAAATCAATTCCCTTTGCTGCTCCGCTCCCTGGCTTTGTTTTCCACAATTCTCAGAATATCAGTTCCAACTCTGCAGCATTTGCTGGCTCTGATCCCAATTAATAATTGCAGGTTAGAGTTGGGTAGTTATGGCTGCAGATTAAGGCCTAAAAACATTCAACAGTTTCTGAGATAGACAGACAGACATACAACCTTTCTTTTCCTAACACCGAACATAGTTTATCTTGCTATCACAACGTTCCAGGGAGATGTTATGCCATTTATCTTAACAATTTAAACAGATCAAAAAGTTGGCTCAGCAAGAGCATTTGCCACTGACAACAAACCACAAGCCTGATGTTATCCAAGAAGTAACTGTAATATGCTAGCACAGGCTAGACAGATCATACACAGGATAAAAAACAAATGAATTTTCATTAAAGCACTCTGTAATCATCCACATAGCATCAATTAAGCAAGCAATAACACAAGGCAAAATGGACAGGTGTGGACATTTGTATCCTTTCAAATGTGTTGCAAGGCACAGGATTTCACACCCACTTGAGAAAACCTGAGAGGTTGCTTTCAGCAGACTCTCCAGCTCCTAAGACTGTCTAGAAAGCACTCCTGCATTACAATAAGAGAACCTGGTGCAAAAGACCTTGCACCTGAAAAGAGTCTTATACTGGTCATGTCCTGTATCAACAGGAAAAGCTCTGCGAAATACCAAGTCTGCCACAGAGGGAAAAGGAAGCATTAGGATTTCAGACTGGAAGTCACTGCATCCCTCCTGAATGATTCTGCCTCTCGGTGTCCAGTCCCAAAGAAGGCTGCCCAGACCTACCTCCAGTCCCTCCACAGAACCAGCTGTTCCATCGGGTTCCTTCACCAGGAGGAGAAACAGTAGTTCGCAGCAGCTCACCTTCCACATTCGCTCCAGCTCAAAAAGAGAAGCAGAGCCCAGTAAACATTGTCCAAGCTTAGAGGAACACTTTTTAACTTCAGGTCTGTTATGACATTTACTATGGCCCCCTTCTTCCCTCCCCTCTGCCCCCCCAGTGAAAGGGATCAAAATAGTTCCCCCCTGTGACATTTTGCTTCATTTGACCAATCGACTGTGGGAGCGTCTCCATTAAAGCCACTGAAAGCCAAGCAAGAGCAGCAACGCCAGCCATCGTCAGGGTGAGTGCAAAAGTAGGGGCAACACTGTGAAAACCTAACCTTTCTGCTGCCAGCAAAGAGGGCATGGGGTCCAGAACAAATAGGAATATCCCACTACTACAATTTGCTTTGCATATGCCTGAGAGTGTAAGCTGAGCCCTTGACCTAGTGACATTGTAACTAATATGTGTCAGCTATCTGTCTGTGGTCCAAACTGCCCATCTTGGGGCTGACTGGAGCTAGTGTGGCTTCTCTCCTGCCTCTGTGAGGTTTTCTCCAAGCACCTGATCCTTTACCCCACTCACCTCATTTAATCCCTTCCTTCATCTGTTTCTCCTGGAAACACGGTCTCTCAGCAAGCCAGCTACACATACTTCTATCTACGCCCTTACATACTCTTGCCGCAGGACCCCACCACCTTACAGCAGTGTGCACACGTACGCATGAGGACACAGAACACAATCATAGTCAGCTTCAGGCTGCGAAGAAGCAACAGCAATAACGAATTTTGCTGTGCTGAGAAGGGAGAGCTGTGTCCACCTCCAGGTGAAGACCACATCGCACCTGCCACCAAAAAAGCAAGAAGAGAACAAAGCAGAGCTGGGATGGGGAGCCAAGAGAGTGGAGCTTGCTAGTCCCCTTGTTGAAGGAAGAAGTGCCTTGGAGGTCAGTAATGGCCATCCAACCCATCCCTCTGTGGTAGGGTGCAACGGCCGGGCTGCCTCCTCAGGGTGTTAGCACAGGCAAATTGAACAGCAGGGCCATGCCAGATTTACCACCCCCAGCTGTCTGCTGTGCTAGGTAACTTCATGTCTGAAACCTTTGCATGCATGTTTCCATGCTAGGAGAAAAGCAGAAAGAGTCTTGGCAAGCAAGAGAACAGAGCTTCCTTATTTTCCTGATGTATGTAAGCATTGAAGGCATTGGCAACCTCTGGGTTCAGTGACGAACCCCACAGTGCTCCTCCCTTACATCACTCTTCATGGCATCTGTACTTGCCTTCATCCTGGTTCTGTACCCAAAAGCGAGGACTTTACTACTGGCTCAAAATGCGAGATGTGCCTCCACAAAAACTGTATCACGGGCACTAAGATGGGTAAGATTTTCCAGGTATATTAACTCCCCACAGCCAACTCTCTCAGAACACAGAGTACACCACACTTCCAGTTCTACCTAAATCCATCACATACCTTACTTAGCAGTTACTTCTCCTGGTAGACAAGCAAACAGAGCACATATGCCTTGCTTTTCAAGGCAAGTGTGTGAGATAAAATAAAAAACTCAAAAGCTATTCCCAAGGAAATCCCTTCTCCCTTCCATCTTGGATACTGCAAGTCTTCTGGAAAGTATTTCATTTCCAGCATGAATCAGCTCAGATCATGTATGGCTGAAGTACTGTTTTTTGTTTGGTTTGGTTTTTTTTAAAGTTGTTGAAGCAAGCGTAGCTGTGGTAACAACAGCTTTGACTATAGCATTTGGACATTATTGTGCAGAACTTGCCAGCACCCTGCTTTGACTGAGACCCTGCTGTGCTGTACAAAGACAAACTGAAAGACAGCCTCTGCTCCAAAATGTTTAGTATCTAAGTGGACCAGGCACACAGAGGAGGTGCTATCATCTGTGATTTACAGATGGAGGTACAGAGGAATGGATTTATTCATCCGCCATCTGCAGCACAGAGGGAACAAAACCAGCTTTAGCCCCACTCCAGCACCTTAGTTTTCTTCTCATCCCAGGCAATGGAAACTCATTATTAGCCTCCGGTTAAGCCTCAGAAGAGATTTTCCTTCCATAATTAACTCTTCACAACACTTATTTTTCTTGCTACCTCTTGCTAGGACTTTTGGGAAAAAGGAGAAACAAGTTTTAAAACTTTTTAAAATGTTTTTGATTTAAAGAATGGTAATAAGTGATAGAAACAACATTCATGTTAACTGCGCAGCACAGAAAACTTTTCCTGTTTTTTGCCCCCAGAAGTTAACCAATGGATAGCTTCTACAGGAAGTGAAAAATTCAACAGGTCTGAATGCTGTGATACAAGGCCTTTTATTTACAAAGCTACCTAATACGTAGCTCCCCTAAGAAGTGGCAGAATCAAACAAGGAGATAGCTTTTATGCTTATAGCTTCAAGTGTCTTTCAGACAGTACCTGACACAGAAAAGCTTTCCTTCTCAACCTCACAGGGCGACCCTATCTCAAGCCTCTCATCTTCTGACCGCTCTTCTCTCTTTTTTTGCTGTTTCTTTTGTTTGCAGTCAGTCCCAATCCTTCTATTGCCTCATTTCTGCAGTTTGTTAGGCCAGTTGCCGTATGTGTTCTGAGCCATTGCAGCTCCCCCTCAAGCCCGGATGCGCAACTGTAGCCCCCCAGAAGTATTTCTCATCTCCCACAGCCTACTTACATAACAAAGTTTAACAAGCTTCTTACATGTATCTCAAGTCTAACACAGCTCTTAACATGCATCCCCTTCCTTCAAGGAGGTTTCTCCCAACCCCATTGCTACATCTTCCCATTTGACGCTCTCCAAGTAAACTGCCAAACATATCAAAATGAGAGTAAATGAGGATAGAAGTTGCAGTGCCAAAAAAAAGCAAGCCTGGTTTTGGGAAGCACTGCAGCAGAACAAGAACTCCAAAGCCACACAGTACAAAGCACCAGACTGTACAAGCTCACCCTACCGATGCAAGATTTTCAGCATTTTATGGAATGTTTACGACTGAGTAGGTATCATCTATTCTGCCACAGCCAGCTCAGTTACCATGTGCTCTAATGTATTCTGGTTTACGAAACAGAAACATGGCTGTATTTTCATATCTGGTCCAAATGAAGTTGGTACTGCCAAATTATCTGATAACATACAAATCTGATACACCTGAACATGTAACCATAGCCTGATAACTAACTTGTCAGGTTACTCTGTTTTGGTTTTTTTTCCTCTGGAGAGCTGGAATGGCACCCTTACATTAACTTCTACTTAGGAACAAAGCCAAAGCAATACTGCTACTAGTCCAAGAACACCTAATGAAGAATCAAGTTGTGTTCAATTCAAACGTACAAGAAAAAAGAAAAAGAATGAAAAAACATAGAAGAACAACACAGCAAAATATTCAGCAGTTGTCTCTCCTTTAAGACATAACAGTTTGTAAGGATTTTGGTACGTTGGAAGGAACTTACTGTTGATGTCATTAAAACTCTGTTTAGAAGGGGTAATATTCCAAATTCACTGTGCAGCCATCAGAGAAACCAAGAGAATTTAAAATTCTTCAACTCCATGGAAATTAATACCAGGTAGGGGAGGGTGCTTTAAAACAAACAAAGCTATTTTTAACTGAGTATTAAAATGTACATTTCTGGCTTCTACAGCTAGCAAGGTTTTCAGACACGTAACAGGGCATACTAAAGCACACTGTAGCATTGGACGCTTAAGATGTGCCTTTAAAGATAAATTGCAGAAGGAGATACAAAGGTTAAGTGAAAGCTAATTCCTTCTCTTAAGAGCCTGCTTCACAGCACAGGACATAAAAAACCTGTCCCTGCTGAGGCAGGGCATACACCAAGTGCCAGGAAATAGGTGTAAAGCTAGAGCAGGAATACGCTCTGGAGGAGACAGTTGATCACGAAAAGATGTGTTTGAAAGCCAAGGTAGAACTGCTTACATAGCAGTTCACCTGCTCTGCCTTAGGTAAATTCAAGACACTGCTGCCAGTTTCTCTTTCTTACCTACAAGTGACAAGAAGAGAAGCAGTACCAGGCACTCCTTTTCAGAGATACACAAGCAGGCTCCCCCAACAGAGCTGCCTGCATTCAGCAACAGCAGATGCCAGCAAAAGTAGCCCTCCGCCTCTCTCTTGGTTACTCCCTTTAAGAATTGCTTCCTTCCACTCCTTTCAACATCAGCAGTCCATCACTCCCATCCTGCAGAGATGCCAAAAAACTGGAGATGGGAGCAGGTCATTCCCAACCAGAGGCCTGCCCAGTCCTTACGACCAAGCAATGCTAGCCTCTAGTCCACGCTCCGTGCCCAGTTCTGGGCTCTTTTCTCCCAGGCCCTCTTTGGGAAGAGTGGAGGAAGCTCTTTGCACCACCCCATCTTGCCAAGCTCTGGGCACCCTCCCAGAGGGCTTCTGACCTCTCTCATAGGGATGACAGGCTGGAGTCAGACCACTGCTCAGGCCAGCTCCATCCATCTACTAGCTTTCGCTGCATGTCACTATTGTCCTCTAAATCCCTACTAAAAACATGAGGAAGCAGAACATTCTCTTGGAAAAGACCCAGTTCAGTCCTAAACATACTTGTTCAGAGGTGTTTCAAAAAGAAAAAAAAAGAAAAAAAAAAGAAAAAAAGAAAATCTATTTCCTCTGTTGTAATTGTTGAGGTAGATTGAGAATCTCTTTAAAATGCACTATTACATCCATGTGTTTTAATATTACTAAATAGTTTATATATACCCTGTCTACAAGTCTGAAGACTTGTACCATGCAGTTGCTGAACATATTTTATTCACCTGATTTTTGTTCAGTATTAAGGGAGGGATTGTCAAGAGCTCTGAAGAGGACCTGTTACCATTCCTGCAGGACCAGAGACAGGTAATTTAAAATGACTTTGAAGAATGCAGAGTTAGGCTATTAGAGATGACTCAGAGGCCCCCACTGAGTCCCACCACAGCAGTGAAGAAGATATGAAGGAAGCAATCGAGAGGAGAGAAAGAAGGGATATAAGGCCCCGAAGATAATATTGGTGAGGAAAGGAGAGGAAAATGGTATACAAGGAAATGGACAGAAGAACATCTACACTGTAAGTCATAGCTTCTGCTTGCCAAAGGAGGGTACTCATCCCAGCCCTTCAGAAACAAGAAAATTCCCTGTGGGCTGTAGGGCTTGCTCTAGTTCCCATTAGGGTCAGGCATCTGCAGCTTGTATTTATAGAAATGCGGTGTCCTCACCACACTGGCTCTTGTCTAATATTGCACGCATTGCTTCCCTCTGCTTCCATTATCTCAGATTACATGCAGGCAGTGCAACGTGATGCACTGAGGAAAATGACACTTTGCCCAGCTAGTATGCTACCAGAGCTGCCAATTAGTCCTCTCAAATCCTGCGTAGTGATGACAAGCTGCTTACACAAGTGTTGTGTAGCAGGGGATGGCAGAGGCGCCTAGTGGCTAAGGCACTCCTCTGGAACAGAAGGGATGTGCAATTTACTCCTGAGAATGCCACTATCCTGCTGAATGGCCCAAGCAATGGCATTTTGTTGCATATGGCCTGAGTTTCCCTGTCTGAAGAATGAGGATAAAGATCCTGAACTCCTTTTATAGGGCATTTTGAGAACCACAGAAGAAAAGAATTCATTGATTTGTGTTATTAATACTAAGGAAGTGCAGAAACCTGCCCCTCTCAGTTGTTTTGCCAGTGGAACCAGGATTTCACTCAGAGGCCCTGACATGAATTTCAGAAAACACCACTCAGTTGCCCAGAAACCCCAGTCAAGTTTCTTTAACTTCCCTATGCTTTAATTTCCACATACAAGAAGCAAGGAGAGCTTCCTTCTCAGAGAGTCTGAAAATTAAGGAACACACAAAGTTCCTTAATTGTGTTGAAGTGGAGGCAGAGTATTCCCAGCCATGCATTTCAGCCATTCTGGAAGGAAAGCTGTGCACAGCCTTAAAGGTGCAGGTTTATTTCCTGGAAAACTTAAGATAATTGATCGATTTACAAGTTCAAGGCTTTCAAAATGAACCCTTTAAGAATTTTCCTGTTAATTTTTTTTCCTCCTTGCTTTGTTTTTAGAATGCTTGAAGAGTCTAAAGCATTGAGTAGCAAACAAAATTAAAGACTTAGGATTATTTTTTTGAAAAGCTGAAAGCAAAAAGCATTATATTTGTCAGCATATTATTGTCACTGCAGATTTTAAACAAGCTACGGTAGACAGCAGATAAAAACAGCTTGACAAACCTAATGCATCAAGTTAAAAATATCAAACCTCAGGTTTTGAAAACCTTTGAGCTTGCTTTTTCAAGAGGAAGAGGAAAGCACTGTTTTAAAGAAACCAGCTATGCTGACACAGGGCTCCAGCCAGGGAGACAGCAAATGCATTACTGTCATTTATCGGTCTAAAAGACTGTCCCAGTTGAACTCATATACCTGTTGTACCTTTGGTTGGAGACCCTCTGCCCTGAAGATCTTATAGACAAACTAAGACTCAACAGGGAAATGACAGAAAAGGAAACAAAAACAAGGAGGGATAAAGCATCATGTATAAGAAGTTCCACTGTTCCAAAAAGATCAGATCCCCTCATTTTAATTCAATCAGTACTTTGTCCACACCACCGAGTATCCAAGAAAATTCTTTCACCACCTGAAAGCACTTACTATTTTCTATTACTCTTCTGGGATTTCTATTTATCTTTTATTGTTCACTCTTCCGACACATTGCAAATGATGGACTACAATGTGGTTTAACAACAACAAATCATCCAGTTATGTACTTACAAGATGATTTTTTTAAGCACTTTCTTTGTGATAGAATCACAGACAGAAAAGACACAGGAGACTTACAGCTAACCATATCACAATACATAATGTCCAAAATGACACATTGTTTAAGCAGGTAATTTTGTGATACCTTTTTATGTAACAGTTTTCTAAGACCTATTTCACATCCGGGACATAGCACGGCAACCTGAAATGGTTCACACTTCTGTGCAACTGGACATTTTGTCAGAAGTTCCTGCTTTGTTAGCTACTTTTCCAAGTTCCCAAATATCAGCAGAATACTTGCATGTCTATATATTTCAACACTTCTTTGTGCATAGCTTTGTAGGAGGGCATTATGGTTTGACTACCATATCTACAACCAGCATTTTATGATTCTGTTGTAAAGCAGCACCAAACTCACAGCCCACGTGCATCATTCACTTGAACCAAAGAGAAATAATCTACATTCAAACTAAGAAAGCACAATGCACCCAAGCCCCATTTAAATGCCTATCAATTGATATCCCTAGTTCAGCAGACCTTTGCTACCAAATATTGGGGGGGGGGAAGACCCCCAAACNCATCCATCTTCTTGCCTCTGCCCTCCAACAACAGACCTGATCACTGCTTTAACTGTGCTTTGTTCTCTTCTCCCAGCTGCTGGCAATGAAGTAGAATACAAAGGAAGCCCAGACTCTACTAGTTTCCTGCAAGAAATTGCCTCTTTCCAGTTCTTACAGCCTTACTGCAAAGCTAGGAGCAGAAATAGCCTATCGGACTACCCAGGGGATCTGGTAAAAAGCACTTGTTAAGAGGGCCTGAGCATTGGAGATGGAGGGGCAGGGGAGAAGGAGAACACAGCCATGAAAATAATCTGTAAGGGATGACTTTCCTTTTCAAGCCAATGTAAAATAATTGCAACACCAAAGCTGAAGGCTTCCCTGCTTTTTCTTATGTCAGTGATTTTGCCCATTCAGTCCTCCTCACCAGGGAATGGATGGAATCTTCCAAGCTGGACAGACTGCAGAGATCGCTTGCATAGTTTTTCTCCCCTTTATTAACCATGGCACATATGTGATTATGCAGGAAGAGCTGGACAGAAACGGTACCTCCTGGGCTGTAAATTATTAGCCAGTCTTCTGTCTTCTGTGTATACCATCCACATCAAATTCCTGTGGTGCTCTACACCCAAGTATTATTTTTTTTTCCATCTTCGTTTTCTCTTAACTTCCAGCTACACGTACAAAGTTATACTCTACCCTTGCTGGTATCATATTTTTTCATATCCTTAAAATTTATTGCAGGAGTTGCTGCAGGTTCTAATTAAAAGAGACTATATTTAGCTCTGTAGTATTTCTTCTCACACTTGAGCATGAGTAATCAACTAAAGACACCAAAACTCAAAACACAAGGGAATTTATCTGTGATGCAAAGATGTAAAAAATGCCGCTTCCTCTCCCAGCTGACCCCCAGTTGTCACATTTGTAGAATTGTCACCGGAACACTGTAAAAAGTTACGTGCCACAAATGTCACTGGCTGAAGTAGTCCAGCTTCAGAAAATAGGTTTCATTTTTCTGAAGCCAAGGAACTTTACCATGGCTACTTTCAGTCCTGCTGTGCATTATTAAAAGGTCACCAGAACCAAGAGCTCCAAAATGGTGTCTGCAGTGCTTTTTAACAGGATCTTTCTCCTCCTTCTTGTGTTGAAAAGCAGTGAAGTTTAACTCAATTTAATAAGCATTATCTCCAAGTCTGAGTTGGCACCCAGTGAAATAAGGGGGGGAATTAATTTCTCCTGAAATCACTTGAAATGCTTTGCTAACTCAGACAAGCACCAGGTTGAAAAACCTGCCAAAGCCTTTTCTTACTAATCAACCAAAGAGTTGAGATTACTCCCTCTTACTTCAGTTTGAGTGGCAAGACATTTTCAGTGGTGATTTAGTGGCTTGCTGGAAAATCCTCCCTCTTCTGTCAACCTGCCAGACTCCCCAGTTTTTGACCCTGAGAACACAGTACAAAGCTAATCTATTTACCAAACCACTTTCCCCAGTGTGGGATGGAGTAAGGTGCACCTGGAAGAAGAATAAGAATAGGCAGTTAGGCAACGAGGGAGCACTGCTGCAGGCATGAGTGGTTTATCTTATGTTTGATCTCTTCTGCTAAGGGAAGTCAAGAATGGTTGTAATAAATCTGCATAAATACACAAAAGAAACAAACAATTGTCATGAGTCTAGGGTGATTTGGGAAGTGAAGACAACTCTATTGTTACCTGGCTGCTCTGACAGACTGAAAAATTCACATTAGAAAAAGCAGTCATGAAAAAGCAGTCATCACAGAGAGTGGTCATCTTTATAAGGTGAAGCAGCATCTAACTAAACAAGATTGAATAAAATAACAAAAGTTATTCAAAATTTTTAAAAAAAGAAAAATCTCCCATAAATATTTTTATGGGAATATTTCCTGAGGAAACTCTCCAGACTCCTTTGTGTGGGAAGAAGAAGAAATCCTTCTAAGATACCATGGGATCAAAAAAAAGTGCCATGCGTGGAGATTCCTACGAGAACTTTTGCCAGTATTTTAACTAGGATGTCTATTCCTTCCTGCCTACGTAGCTTTAGTGCTATATCATCCTCTCTTTTCCTCCACTGTCAAGGTTCTTAATCTACTGCCGTTTTGCTCCCTAGCACATGGCATTTCTGAGACTGTTCTCCAGCCTCAGATCTCTACCCCTCCCCAGATCTCTACCAATGCCACAATTACCTCCATCCCTTACCTATAGACGTTACTTGATCTCTTTGATACTTATGCCATGTTTATTCACCACTTGATCTTCTCTGATTATATCATAGCAACAGACAACAGTTTATGGAGGATATTGTGCAAACACTCTCCAACAGAGCACGTCTATGAGTCCTGCTGGTTTCTTGGGTAATGTTACACTCTTTGGAACAATAATGCTAGTCAACATCTTAATTTTATGCTAAAATTAGAGCAGTTGAACATTATTTATTTTGAGTCCACTGGTTTTATTAAATACCAGGAAACAGTGAGAATGTGTCACAAGCATTGCAACACATAGAATTTCATCTACAACATTCTTGCAATACCGTTTGCAAATCTGAGTAGTCGGAACAGAAAACTCTACGTGGCTATCACGCAAAGTAAAACCTAAATGTGCTTACCACATTCCTTTGTCTAAATACATTTGTAAAAGGGAGACCTAAAACCTTTAGGCTGGCATTCAGAAAA
>VYZV01005113.1:139489-152054 GCA_013401275.1 Pandion haliaetus | reverse complement strand
TTTTTTTATTTACAGTGGTATTTTCTGGTTTGCTCTTGTCATATGTTCTGTTTTTATAATTAGAAAATCATTATCATCACATTTTATTTAAAAATACACAGGCTACATTTGAAAGAACATTCTTTTTTTTTAAGTATTTCCAGACTGTATTAGTCATAACTCAAGTATTATAGTCTTCAGGGAAATACTACAATCTGAACTGAACTATCAGCATTAGGACTCTTACAGTGAAAGATAAGGGTAGCTCAAGATTTTGAGACTATTACATTTCAAGAAGAATTTCTCAACTGTTTTCTCGCCTAAGACGTTCAAAGCAATCCCTGAAACAAAGATACAGTGATATGCAATGACACACAATTGTGACCTTACTGGAGTTGACTGCAAGCATATTATTCTTTTATCATAAAAAAGGTCTAGAATTGTAGTTAAACCCTACATTTTTTTAGGGGAAAAAAAAACAACTATGAAAGCATAGACAAAGATCAAATTTTACAGGCAAGGCACAGAACATGTACTCTCATTCTCTGTGCAGTCATAAATTTTTATTCCTCACCTCAGGAGTGGCTCTGAGATAAATGATCCCATCCAGCGCCAGGCTTTGACCAAACTGCTTATTCATCCAGTCATGCCAGTCTTGGTAAATAGTCCATTCAGTTTCATTCATGCAATCAGACTCATATAAATTAGCTGCAAATATATATCTGTGAACACAAAATAGTTATGTAAACAAAAGTTAGCTTGAATACAATTATTACTTTGCCTGAAGTACTGTACAGTAACTAGAAAAGAAGCTGAGCATAGTAATTCTGTAACTTTGATGTATGCTTGGACTGGAATAAACAGCTGGTATCCCCGTCCTGTAACTATGTCCATTGCAGTTGCCCATAGCAGTGTCCACAAAAAGCAGTAACATTTGCAGCTCAGGTACCTGTTCAGGAATAATCTAAAAACCACCACTGGTTTGTACACTGTGGTCATTTATTTACAATATATTAAAACACAGTGAACACCTAAGGATTATGTGATGGGATTTATTTATCAAATCTAACCTTCCGATCCAGAAACAGGGGAGACAGCAATAAGAAATAGCTAGACCTGTCTCAAGTAGCATAAAAGAAAACAAGACTAAGTGGCAAAGAAAGAAATTGCTCTTGACTTGTCGCGATGCCTACCTCCTCCCCTCTTGTTTTTCAAGGGAAACATGCATGCACAAATCAAAAAAACCTACCCACAAAGAATGAGAAACTACACATAACTAATCAAGGTTATACAACAAAACTATAAACCCTCAAACCCGTAATTTTACTTCACTGTCAACAATGAGAGAAAAATAACAAACGACTTATTGAGGTTATTGTGATTCACCAGTATGAAAATTATGACAAAGGAGGTACAAAACTCAGTCACGCTCTGCTTTTTATTTATTTATGCATTTTACTTAGGAGAATTTTGATCTTTGCTTTAAGGACTTCAGTCCAACATACCTGTCACTGTAGACAGATCGCTCGAAGAAGACCACGGGATTCCCTGCCTCTCTGAGTTTGCCATCAAGGGATCTGAGCTGAGCCCGGATCCTGCTGAGACATGCATATGTCTGGAAAGTGAAAGACCACCTCTCTGGTTTCTCATACATCATCCGAAGCACATTTCCACCACTCTTCTGTGATTCAGTCAGCTCCTGGTTTTAAACAAATACAGCAACCCTTTAAGTTGAGACAGTGGACGATGAGGGTAAAACAGAATCGCTCTACTACATTAAAGCTGTTCAGCCTTTATTTCAGGTTTACAATTGCATCATTTACCTCTCAACCCTATTTGTAATACAAGGCATAAATGCCAGTAACATTATTCCTCCTATTAAGCAACTCTCTGCAACCTACAATGTCAAAATGCTCAAGTACCAAAATATTTTGATCTCTATTTACAAGCTTTATTAAAAGAACAACACCTTATCAGTACAAAAAGTCAACAACATTGTAGAAAAATCAATGCTCCTTTTACTCTGACAAGTGAGAGTTTAAAGTTGGGCTTATTTTGTTTTTCCATCTATTAATTACAGTTCCTACGGTAACAGCTGCTGATGCAGCATCTTAAGGTATGATTATGCTCTCATCTTACTTGGGAGGTTCAGAACAGACTCCACCAGGCCAATTATCTCCCTCAGCATGCGACCACTGCTCAAACACCTTGAGACTGCCACTAAAGCTCATGGAAGTTGAAAGCTGTGTGCCTCAGTTTTACTAGAAAACACAGCCTACCAAAGATGACTGCTTCTGTCTGAATCTTTTTGCTACACTAACACCAAATCCAAATATTGACATATTTTCAAAAACCTAGAGATAGAAGTCAACACCTAGGCGATACAGTTAAGATTATGGAATTCCAGGTTTCATCCTCACTAGAAGTGAACTAACCACACCTACATTTGTAAACCAAACACGCCCAGCACCACGCTCTAACACTGTGGCCAAGCGGCACACAAGAGCAATATCCACAGCACTAAACTTTCTAAGCCTCCAAAAGGAGGTAGCTACACGCAGTGCACTTCCAGCAGAGTCCCTGGGCTATCCTACTGCCCAAACCATGCCTGGGAACTGCTTTGAAGAGTCCTAGCTGGCACAGGACAGAAGTCTGCTAGGGACAGAGGACGCAGCCTGGTTCCACTATCCAGAATATGTCCCCCTACTCCATAGTCAAGTACAGAAGATGCAGCTACAGTGACGTTTCACAACTCAGAAGACCCTTATTTATCAGTTTCACCAGTAAAAAGTAAAAGATATAGAACTGTCCTCCAGAAAATATTCCAATATCCTTGAGAAACACTGTATTAAATAAAAAGCACAGCACTAAGCCATCTGAATTATTTCAGGTCCAACTTTCATAAGAACTAACAACTACAAAAGCAGCAAGACATACCTCTTTCTAGCAACTTCCCCAAATTTTTTTTTTTTTTTTTTTTTTTATTGTGGGACAATGAAAGTACCAACTTTAATAAAGATGGGAAAGTGAAAGTCTGCTTTTTGGTCTATAAAACTATATAAAAAAAACAATAATCAAGATCTTGAATGCTGGTAACTTTTCTCAGAAAAGGGAAGGAAAATGTGTAAAAATAGGCCTGTTGTTCAGGTTGTACAATATTCTTACTAGAAACAAAACTGGTGTGCAGTACCATGCTGTTTTACAGTAGCTGTTGCTGTTACTGTGTGAATTAGCCAACAGCAAGGAGAACATTACAAGATATTGTCAACGCACCCAAGACAGTAAGAGATACCTACAGACATACGCACAGTTTAACACACCGAGTATGGCCTTGTCTTTTAGGAACCCTTTTTGAAGTGTTTCCTGACTAATTTTAGCAGTCATTTCTGCAAAGCAGCCAAAGCAAAAGGAGAAAAAAGCAAATTAGCAAGTCCAACTTCAGGGATGATTATTAGGGTTTTGAAATTTTATGCTAAGGTTACTGGACCTGACTGGGATGGAGTTAACTTTCTTCATAACAGCCCATACAGTGACTTGTTTTGTGTTTGGGGCTAAAACAGCATTAATAACACACCAGTGTTTCGGCTATTGCTGGACAGTGCTTGCACAGCATCAAGGCTTTCTCCCTCTCCCACTCTGGCCCCCAGCAAATGGACTGAGGTGGTGTCCTGGTTTCAGCTGGGATAGAGTTAATTGTCTTCCTAATGGCTGGTACAGTGCTATGTTTTTGAGTTCAGTATGAGAAGAATGTTGATAACACACTGATGTTTTCAGTTGTTGCTAAGTAATGTTTAGTCTAAAGTCAAGGATTTTCAGCCTTTGATGCCCAGCCAGCAAGAAGGCTGGAAGGTCACAAGATGTTGGGAGGCGACACAGCCAGGGCAGCTGACCCAAAGTGGCCAATGGGATATTCCATACCATGTGACATATATAAACTGGAGGGAGTGGGGGATTGCTGCTCCGGGACTAATGGGGCATTGATCAGCAGGTGGTGAGCAATTGCATTGTGTATCACTTGTATATTCCAATCCTTTTATTATTACTGTTGTCATTTTATTAGTGTCATCATTATCATTTTCAGTTTCTTCTTTCTGTTCTATTAAACCGTTCTTACTCAACCCATGAGTTTTACTTCTTTTCCTGATTTTCTCCCCCATCTTACTGGGTGAGGGGAGAAGTGAGTGAGTGGCTGCGTGGTACTTAGTTGCTGGCTGGGATTAAACTACAACAGGTAGACAAGAAGTTGGGAGGGGACACAGCTGGGACAGCTGACCCCAACTGCCCAAAGGGATATTCCACACCATAGAACATCACGCTCAGCAATTCAACTCAGGTACTGGAAGAAGAAGGAGGGGAGGGGGTTGTCTTCCAGGGTAGCTGTTGCTCAGAGACTGGGTGTGCATTGGGGTCCTTCTAGGAGATAAGCCATTGCCATTGCCTTTGCATTGCTCCTTTCTTATCCTCTTCCCTTTGCTTATTAAACTGTCTTTATAACAACCCATAAATTGTCTTGCCTTCTTTCTTCCCATTCTCTGCTCTGCTGGGGGGGTGAGCTGGTGTTTCTATGGGTCTTTAGCTGCTGGCTGGGGTCAACCAACACCACTAAATTAAAAAAAAAACCTTAACTTGAAGTTCAAGTCTATTAAACTAGCTTGTTAGCTTAGTTCTTGAAACTATGGACTTCAGTCTGGTTTTGTATTTGGATTTACTTTAGTATCATGAAGAAAGAAAGAAAAAAAGCACGCTAACGCCGAAAAAACATAGCTGAAGAAAAGTTAGAAACAACACACCTCCATTTAAAGTTTACATTTATTTAACCAAATTACATTCTACTTTTTGCCAGATCTGGGGAAAAAAAAAAAAAAAAATCTTCTACAGTTCATCAAAAACTGTCTACACAGCAATTACTTTGGCCACTAGGTAGCAGCTGGATTGCCAACAGAATTACATGTAGCTGACAGAAAAAACACTATAAACAATTTAGCAGTAGTTCATTAGTTCCTAGATGTTTTAGAGGATACCTTCCAGGACACCTGGACAACCCTCTGCTCTCACCTGGTTACTTCACAGTTGCTAAAAGTAACTTCTGCCTTTTTTCCACACCTTGCTTTTATATGTAAAATAGAACAGGCTTTTACCACTTTTATAATTTACATCCTGATGTTGAACAACATTTATTCTATAATACAACAAGCAAACAGGAAAACAGGAACTCAAATATTGTGCTAAGAATCAGTAAAAACGTCACTATGGCATACATTTTCTAAAATAACCGTCTATCAGATATATGATCTTCTGAAATTAGAACATTTGACTGTTGTTTTGTTTGTTTTTAAAAAAGTTTCACCTTAGTTTCTTTTACCATACCTCACAATCCTCTTCAGAGTTTTGCTGAACATTGCACCATCTAGCTACAGGCTCAGGAACAATTTCCCATTCCTCATCAGCTTGTTTGAGAATATTCACAAATGTCGATTTCCCTGCAGCTGTAGAAAAAGCATGCAGGAAGAATAGCAGTCAAAAACACACCAATAGCATCATTATTTAACTACTACACAACTGTGGCTTCAAATCCCATGAGTCTCCCACACCCATGTACTTTTGACTTCCTGACAAGCATGAAACAGAAGCCATTGTGTACTACAGATCATCAATTAATTGAGCAACTGAATTTTTCTTTTTTATTTTGTATCACATGACACCAATAGCCAGTTGAACAAAAATCAATAATGACAAGTCTCAGCCCAGATCAATTATCTCAGTTCTAGAAAGTTACATTTGCAACTAGACCACCAAGTCTTAAATTTTTAAAGATACTTAGTGGTCCAGTCTCAGGCATGAAGTTACAGTCTTCCTAAATTATCTTAGGAGGAAAGAAAAAAAAAAAGCAAGCAACAAAAGAAACAAAGCAAGTGATGGTTTCTCAAATGGAGATACTTAAAGGTGACAGAGGCCAATCAGTTGGCTATCAACCACCGAAGTATGTATCAGTACAAAAACTGACACCCTGGCAACTCCTATCCTCAATTTTAAGCANGCTTGAGGCTGGTAGGTGGTAGGATAGATGAGTTGCGTGTGATGGGGGGGGGGTGTGTGTGTGTGTGAGTATCTCGTTATAAACAGCCCATAACTTTTCCTGCTCTTTACAACAGTTAAACGGGCTTCTCTTATTAATTAGTACGAGTATTGAACATTACAAGTTTGACCTGACAGTCTACATTTACACAGGTGTTTTACAGTACAACCAGGAAAGGTGGGGGGAAAGTCCTATCCCGGACCTCCACGCATCTTTAAAAAGGCGAATAAGATAAAAACTACAGTAGCAAGGTTCGCGCGCACACACACCCTCCTCCCAATTGTCGTCATTTGTATCGCATCAATTCCTACGGTGTCAGCGTGAAGTATCTGAAGTTATTAATCGGCTTCTTCGCACACTACAACCCGCCCAGCTAACTTACGTCCCCCAACCTGACTAAAAAGCCTTTTTTTCGCAGGAAAAAGGCGACAAAGACCTTGTGGAAGAGCCCACGCCGCCACACGCTGCTATAGCGTGAAGAGCCCCGGCCTGAAGGAGAGGGATGCTTCGGCCGGTGCCTCTAATCACAGTCGAGAGCACCCCTCCAGCCTCCCCACACAAACACACACCGGCCCCGATGAGGCGACGAGCCCGCCACTCACCGATGTTGCCCTCGACGGCGATCTTCTTGATCCTGCCGCCCTCCAGCCGCCCGCGCTTGGGAGGGGTGGCCATGACGGAGACGAGATGCGGCTCTGCCGGCGGCCGGAGGAGAGCGGGGACGACGAGGCCGCCTCCGCGCGAGCCCAGTAACGGCCGCAACGGAATTAACCGTCCGCCTTCGAATTTGGCGCGCGCGGCGGGCTTGGCGGAGCGGCCCCTGACGTCACAGGCGGCGACAGGGCGGCTGGCCCGCGGCACCGCCTACGGGTGGCCGCGAGGGCCAGGACGGAGAGGCAAGCCCCTCCGCCTCGCGCGAGAGCAGGGCCGGCAGGGCGGGAGGTTGAGCTTGGCGCGATGGAGCCAGGCAGAACTGCGGAAGGAGATCGCATCGATGGGCGGGCACCACCCCTGCCACGAGTTGCTCGGTTCTCGGCGCGAGTCCCCCCGGCCGAAGGGCAGGAGGGAGCGGGCCTTCCCCGCCTCCCGGGCAACACTTCCCCGGGCCCAAAGGCAAGGCTTCCTTGCACACCGAAACGCAGGGGTACTCACCTGCCGTCAGAGCAGGACAAAGGTGACTGAAAGGCGCTCAACGAGCAACCCATTTACCTTAAAATTCTTCCGGAAAATTCTCAGAATTGACACGCAGGCTGGGTTTGAAGGAGATCAAGACCACTTAATTAGAAAGTTACTGCTAAAACCCCTGCAACAGCCACCAAACCCGCACTTGACAATGCATTTCCCAAAATACTGTCACAGCCTAAGACCATTTCAGTTCCTGAAGTACTGAGTTAAAGAGGGGAAAAATCCTTACATCTATGAAACGTCTGCAGGCAGCGAGGCAGCTGTGAACCAATGCACCCTCCTCTTGTGTAAAACCGTGTATAATGGCTGCAAGCTGTGAATGCCATCCGAGATGAGACTCTGCGCGGTCCCTCACCCACACCGCCAAGCCCAGATTTGTGGGGATTGAAGTAAAAGCAAGATTTTTAACCACCTTTTCAACCTGTGGGCACAAACCGCTTTCCAGCTGCGCACGAGGGGTGACTTACCAGGGGACGGGGTGCTTTGGAGTTACAGGTGTGAGAGGAGAAGGCGGAGGCAATCAGATGCAGATGGGAGGGTAGGAAACCTGGAGTGCTGCAGCTGTCAGGATTGCAAGAGGCTTTTAGGAGAAATAAATTTAAAAAAAAAGAAAAGGAAGAAAAAAAAAAAAAGAAAAAGGCACCTGTGCTGCCAAGCACAGCCAAAAGTGGAGTCTGTATTTTGTGTGAAGCTGGTGACCTGAGACAGCAGAGCGCTACGGCCGCGACAGGACACCCTCCTCATAGCAAAGTTTTCAAAACCACCTCGGGATCAGCGCCGAGATGCAGTTAATGCAACACTAAACTTGTTATTGGATGTCCCTCACCAAGCTCTGTCCATACTGGGTAAATTCAGGTCATGAAACAAGGAAATTAAAAGGGTATCAGGTTGTTTTATTGCTATTGTGTCTGCCTGCAATACAAATATTCACAAATTCAGACAAGGCAATTACAAAAATCTAATTTGTATGTGTAATGTTTGTATGTGTACAATATACAGGAAAAAAATCTATCTACAAGTAGAAGATAATTTAGAAACAAGTTCAAGAAGGAAATAAAGACAATCATGGTCAAACATAGCTATTTATTTTCTCTTATAAACAGCCTTCAGTTTCTTATTGAAAAAAAAGCTAGAATTTAAATATTTTGTCCCATCACATACAACAATCTGTATACATTATTTACAACTCTCAAATAAACATGTTGCCGATTTTCAGACATTCAACTTTTTTTTTTTTTTCTTCATCAAAAGCTGTTCTCATTTAAAACTAAAATACCAATCAAGTGACTACAAATTGAAGCGGTATTGGCACAGTTAGCTTACAGTAAGGGTTCTCATCTTGCATTTTATACTGCATTTTCTCCCACATATTTTAGGATTCTAAAGGAGAATAAAAGGTTAGTGTTGCTTTCGTAATATCCTTTTTTTTTTTCTTCAAAAATGGCCTTTTATTGAAACCTCATTCACTTTTATTGCATTCTTCTCTCTCTTCCATTGCACATGAACTTATGTGCTTCTAGATACTAAACAACACAACCACAGCATACCGCAATAGTAAAACAGCCATGAAAATAAGTGTTCCCTCTGCGACGTCTCTGAAAAATGTCCTAAGTTGCAAACGTACAAAAATAATGAGTATAGTTTAGTGGCTATAAAAATTAATTTCCCCTAAAAATACAATACTCTATGAACAGTTTAGGGAATTGGTTCTTCAAACAAAAATGTAATTTGATATTAACCTAGACTGCAATCTTAACCTGGCAAGAGGAAATTGTAAGAAAAGCAGGAAAATAAAAAGGTTTAACACTTAAAATAACCAATGTTAGTCTCATCTTAAAAGAGAAGATACCCAGGAAAAGATGACAGGCATCCATAAAACTGCTACTGGTCTTAGTAATGCAGTTTGGAAAAAAGACAGCTGGTATCAGCAGTGAAGGAAACAAGATTCAGTGTAATAGAGAATCTTTTACTGAAAGAAAAGCAAGGAGTCAGTGTTCGTGCTGCAGCTTTTTTAAATAGTCCAACTAAAAGGGGGTGGTTTATATACAGTAATACAGCACTCTGGCAGGTAGGAAGGGAGGGAGACGGTAGCAAGAAAAAGAACAACTACCCAAAAAGGATGGGTTTATAGTAAAATTGTGTCTGGTGATTCAAGAGAAAGGGAAGGGGGGCAAGAAACAGAAAGGAACAATCTGAAAGATAAGTGAAGTCCATAGCAGCAAATAGGTATCCTTACCTGTTAAATGAATGTCAGGGATACTGAGAGAGTGTTCAGTTCCTAAATACTGAATAAGGACAGTGCTTCTCTATATCTTAAAGTAAAAGCAAAAGTTCAAAGCTCTACATTGCATAGTAAGCAGTGAAAGAAACTTGATACTTGCAGATGGGCCACCTGCCCCTTGAAACCTGTCTTCTCCCTTCAGCTACCTGCAACAGCAGAATGTGGCATTTTTATTTTCTATTTGCATTATTAACTTGTAACCCTGACTTGAATTTGAAAGGCTTGAAAAACTATTTCTGTGAACATCATGTATCCACACCATCTAAACAGTGTCAAGATTGGCAATGGTGGCTGAACTTGATGAACTTAGTAGAGTTTGCCCCATCTTGTCTTGAGGTAGATGACCTCCTGAAGTTACCACCTGAATTACTGACATCGTCTAATATGCTGGTAGCTGAAGAACACCGCAAACAGAATTTCAGGACCCTATTATACTGGAAGGCGTCAGCCAGCACTGGCAGCCCAGCCTGGTTTAATGCCACCAGCACCTTCCGCTCCCACTGACAACAAAGCTCCAAGTTTTTATCTCAAAGCACTCATGACACAGAACAGAGTCCATCTGTAACGTGGGCCTAGAGCAGCACAGGGTTTGTTCAGGATTTGTTTCTCTGGGTTTTATTTGGGGGGTGAGGGGGTGTCCTCTGCCTTCCCCCCAACAAATGTACTATTTTATAAACGCATTCACTCCATGGAGAATCCGTTTGTACAACATGGCAACTTTTGTTTAGCGTTTCAATGTGCCCTTACTTCAAGAGTGTAAACACCATCAACATCTGGTCCCACATCTTTTTGAAGCAAAAAAAACATTAAAAAGCTGCAAATATAAACAGCATAGGGATACTAAATCCCAAACACTGCATACATATCTTCAATGTTGTTATTTTCAAGTGTTGTATAATTAAACAATGTGTTCATACAGCTGTCAGGCAAATCATGATCTCCAAGCTTTTATTACATGCCTAGAAACTCTTCTGTAAAAGTGTTTTCTACTGCCAGATACTAAATACAAAAAATACAATATTCACGTAAGACTTTTTTTTACATAATACATTCTAATTCTGCTTGGCTAAACTGCAGCAGATGCCTCTGAATTTCTAGAATTGGCTATTTCAAACAAACAAACAAACAAACAAACAAGAATACCCCAACAACAACAGAAAAAACAACCTTCCAGAGCAGAAGTATGCCAAAAATGAGAACTACTGCACTGATATCACTCCAGGCAAATCCTCGCTTCTAAATATTTTTCTTTGGAGTTTTGTGCTGGTATGTGACACCAAACCAATGAGACGGCTTTAAATCTAATGGAGGATATCTCCTATTTAGCGCCTTGGAGCAGACTTCTGCCATTCTCACTCTCATGTCTTGCTGCAATGTGGTAATAGGAGCTCTAGCACTGGTTAAAAGGCTCCTCTCCAGTAAGCACTATCAGCACAGTGAACATGCACATGCAGCCTCTTGAGCAGCACTGACTCAACTCAGCAAAGCAGTTTTCATTGGAAAGTTTACAGGATTTTTAACATCAAACTGCATCTGCAGCACTCTTCATGCCTATGTAGCTGAGAATTTTCAGTCATTAAACACTCCTCGGACAGAAGCATGCATAAAAGGCTGTGTGTGTAAGATCACATTCTTAAATTCAGCTTCCTGCATGACTGGAGCCTGTTTAAAATTGTACAGTTCAAATTTGGAGGTTAAGCTGCTTTTGCATAGTGAGGTGGATGCTGACCGCTCCTGTAACACTGAAAAGACGATAGTCTTTTGCGTTTTTCAGTCCTGAGCTAAGAGAGCCCTCCAACCCTGCACTCAAAGCTAGCTCTGCCATCCTACTGCTGCCAAACCAGGTGTACATAGTCATGTCCAGATCAGATGTCAGGTATGTTACTCAGTTTAAAACAATCCTGCAGCTGCAAAGACATCACAAATGATGCACATGGTCCATAGAAGTACCCCATTCCCAGCTACCTTGTCAAACATACCATACAGCACATAAAAAGGACAGTGCCTACCAAAGGAACGCTTTTTCTCCAACTGCTCAACAGGATGGTACTTGCCCATTCCAACACATGGGATATTCTGCCCATGGGAGCTCCTTTCTTATCAACCCATTACTTGACTCCAGTCAGCAGCATTTAGGTGCTACAGCACTGACTGACTCTTCCACTGGCCAACAGAATTGCATGGGGAAATCCAGCATTTGCCAGACGAGGTATGTCCTATGAACAGTAGGACTGACAAAAGCATTGGGGTGAATACTGCAGTCATAGGCGACTTGCCAAAGGAAAGGAAATTGTGCTCGTGCTTCTTGTTTGCTTTTGCCTCTAATTTTCTTATGCCTCACACATATTTTTCCAATGCCCAACTCCCTGAAGAGGTAACAGACATTGAGTATCTCACCTCTTTTCCTCCCATGTGTGTGTATGCACATGGAATAGTCAAGATCCTTACTGGCTGAGAAGGGATAAAACCCTACTCCACCTTTTTTAAACTAGGAGTTTGTTAAAACATTTGAGGGAAAGCTCTCTTCGCATCATCAGCTTGATTCTTTGTGGACTGTGGTAACTCCAATCCAATCCCAACACTCAATGTTAAGAAAAGCACAATACAAAAGTCCTTTCCTTTGACATCCACAAATTTAGAAAACTTTGTAATTCTGTATGACATAAAAATCTGAAACATAAGAGTAACTGAAAATTTCACTTGTCCTTTGAACAGATTATTATGGGCAATGACATTGATCTGCAAAGAAGCCAAACACATTCTACATTTTCTTGAACTGTAATGAAGCTTCAAATGAAACCAAGGACGGTCTTGATCACAAATGCTAAGCTGCAGGTCGTTTTGCAAGCAGCCTCTGTAACTAACATTAGTGTAGCCGAACCTAAATTCGATATGAACACCACTGCATGACCATTCTTCACTATGCAACACTCCATGTTTCTGTTTCTAAATAAAAAGCAGTGAAACAAGTACACAATACCAGTTTCTAGCTCAATACCTCAATACTAGGTTTTCTCAATTGTTCTCAAGTCTGTTAAGGAGAT
>VYZV01005113.1:117180-130970 GCA_013401275.1 Pandion haliaetus | reverse complement strand
CCACCAAAACAAAAAACAGCTTTACTAAAATTAAAGCTGTTACTTTGTCCAACAGAAATAAAATGCAGTGGCTCAGCAATGCCTTTTAAAAGATTCTCAGACATTTATCTGGACCTATCAACTCTAAATCTCAGCAAAACCGTATTACATCAAGCCAGCTGAAAAACACTTACTCTGTTTTGTCCCTCAGTCATCAAGTGACACAGGCGCAGAGTGGAGTGTCACAAAAAGGCAAAAGCATTGATATTGCTAAGAGACAAAGGCTATTTCAAGGACCTGATAACATGATTTATTCATTTTTTTGCTGCAGACACACTGGGCAGAAGGCAGCATGCAAACATTCAGTTACACCGTGTTAACACCCATGTAGGATTTATGGGAGCTGTCCACTTTGGAGTGCCCAGCTATTCTGATTTGAACATACAAAGACAGAAGCACTGTGGACCAAGAAACCTCAGGAAAATCAGAAAGATCTTGAGAATTAAGAGTGAGCTTAGTGCACTCGCACAAATGCCTAAATATGTATTTTAGAGCCCCAGTTCACACATCCAGCTTTAAAAAATGCAGCAGCCATGTCTCTCCTTTGTGCTCTTATTGAAGACTTAGAACCAGGGAGGAAAATGAAGAAACCTCCTCTCACACAGTGCTGGTTAATAAACATATTACTTCTATGCAAGTTCTTAACTTACTGCCTGTT
Source organism: Pandion haliaetus (assembly GCA_013401275.1). Taxonomy (NCBI): domain Eukaryota; kingdom Metazoa; phylum Chordata; class Aves; order Accipitriformes; family Pandionidae; genus Pandion; species Pandion haliaetus. Next base: position 130,273 of record VYZV01005113.1, on the reverse strand, counting down.
GCACTGATGGTGATACTGCAACTGATATAAGAATAGCAAGAAGCGATAACCAAACAGGCTTTGTTTGGTAGGAAATGGTCGGTCTCTGCTGAAGTGAAAAGAATGGAACGTTACCATGAGTAATCATATGTTTTTGAATAAACCAGTACTTTTTTCAAATTGTTATACAAGGAGCTGCACAGTAGAAGGAGATCTGTTCTTGATCTTTACGTCAATCCTTAACTAACTCAATGTACTAACACCCTGGTAAAAGCTATGTCAGCAATCCTTCCAACAAAGACAAGTCCAGAAGAAATGAAAGTGATCCCACAGCACACAAAGATTTACCTGCCTCAGCTAAGTCCTTCTGTTAAGATCGCTACCAAAAAGAACCAGCTGGCCACAGAACTAGCCATACAGCCCCAAGCATTTGCTTAAAGGTAGCCCTTTAGAGAAGATAACCCTCCTTGTATCAAAAATAAAACACAGAAAACCAGACATGAACCTAGGTGATCTGTCTGTTGCCAAGGTTCTTTTTTTTTCTTTCTTTCTTTCTTTTAAAGGGGTTTTAAAGGCAAAACACTAGTACCAGGCAGTGGATACAGGAAATATCACACGTCTGCTCTGGTTACCCTCTCACCTAAGACATTCGGTTTAATTTTTCCATAGACTGCTACAAGCTTGTCAGTTGTGCTATGAAAATTGTGACTGAGCCATGAAGAGTTCTAAACAGCTACCTATGTATGCACCAGCACCCTACAACCCTTTTTTAATATATCAACCATAAACACTTCCAGTGGGAATGCAAAAGTAAGACTTCAGAGCCATAGAGTGCTTGCCACTTTTGGTTCTCTCCAGCTATTCATGCTACGGCTGCCTAACCTGTTTCAAATGACCTTTTGTAAGTTGTTTCAGCTAACTCATAGTCTTTTGTCTGAAATAGATGAGGATGCAATACTGGTGGTAGCTCAGCCATGGATGTGAGCAGACACCAACCTTCAGCCTAAAAGCACTAATAAGCACCTAAGACTCAATGCCTCTTCAACTAATGTAGCTTGAGCCAGAAGAGAACAGGAAACAGAGATAAGAAACAGAAAAGAAAAAAAAAAAAATCTGTAAATATCAGTGTTTTCATGCTGACAGGTTTGCCAGCAGTACTTCCCTGGAAAAAATTTTGCTGGCCACCTTTTAAGTGAAATAAAGCCACACTCACTCAAACTAAAAACCACTGTATATGCTCTGGTACCAGTCACCACCAGCCTCACAAATGACCCGTTTCTGTGCCTGCCTGGCCTCAGCCCCTCACATGCACACAGGTTTCTGATCCTTTCACAAGACCCATCCCCGAGCATGGGTGAGGGCTGCAGAGTTTGGGAAATGCTCTACAAATTCTAGGGACAAGATCACCCAATCAAAACTTTGGCAGAATGCATCTTCCAGCCTCTAGCATCTCTTTTCTACCCTGCTTCATAACTATTTGAGTACGACATATATTTCTGTCAACGGTTACTGGTCTCTTTGGAGAGAAATAAATTGTTTAGTCTGGCAACCAGGCAGCTAAGCCTTTAACCTCCACCCCCAAATAACTGCTTCTCAGCAGACAAACAATAAAGCAAAGAAATATTTTCATGCTCTTATTTAATAACTAAGAGTCTGTTCTACACGCCAAAGCACAAAGCAGACAATGGGCTATGTTATTGCACAAGTTATCCCAAAGTTCTTTTACATAATGGTAAACTACTCCTTTTGTATTTTCACCCCTCCCCGGTTTGCAGCAGCAGGTTTGCCCCCCACACTGGCTTTGGCATTCAGCAGTACCCATTTTTAGTTTAAGAACGCAGTGCCAAAGCTTTTCTTGGTCCATCTGGCTGCTTTCGCCTTGCAGATCTCCTGCCCTCTCCACCTTGCCGTCCCAGCAGCACCCTTTTGCATGTCCTCAGCTCTCCACCACAATGGCTGGCAATTACTGGCTTCAGACAGTAACAACAAATGTCGTTATAAAAGAGGAGGAAGTGGAGGAGAGGATTGCTTTTCTTTATTGCTTATTTAAGATTTTACAGTAATTTAAAAGAAAGCAGTGCCCTCCCTTGCCACTCGCTTAGAAATGCAGGTATTTTCCTCTTTGGAAGACACTAAGCAGCTGGAGAGCAAGGAAAAACACAAACGTTGGGTGTCTGTACAAAAACATAAGCAAGAATCAAAGAAGTTAAACTCAACTGAGGGACAGGGTAGGGGGTTCTTATCCAGACTACTAAAAACTGTAGACAAGTTTATTTCTGCAATACCTTCTCAAATGCCTAAAAGAAAGATTTTGGTAAGTCCTAATTGAACGCTTGCATATAAAAATTTCAAATTTTAATTTAAGACGACCTCATTAACATTTCAGAAAAAAAAAGGAAAAATAGTTTTGATAATCAGTTTACTTCCCAGGCTACAGAAAAAAACAAGCAAACAAACAAACGAACACCCCCAAAAAACACCCTTCCATTCCCCACTCCCTTAACAAAGGTTCAATATTTTTTTTCCATCCACAGGTAACTAGAGAAGAGATCCTTTCCACCCACAGACGTTACCTTATCTTTGGTACTCAACTGAGCTAGTTTCAAGTTTTCAAATGCAAAATCATCTCAAAAATTGCACGCTCAACAATGTGTAAAAAATAATCTTACTTTGGGCCAGCAGACATCACAGGGCAGCTCTCCTCTGTGCAGAAGTCTGTAATGGTTCCATAAAGCATATTAATCTGGTTGAAGAAGTCGACAGCTGTAAAGCATTTAAACCATCAATTAACACTCCACAGTCTAACAGCAACACAAGCTTCCTACAGCCTTAACTGTGAAGTGCACATTACTGAAGAGGGACCTGGAATATATTTTGTGAAAAAAAGTCATTGTTACTGCTTTTTAAAATGTATTATAAATGACATGCAGAATACCACCACCAACTTTCTAGGACAGCCTCTGGCAATAACTATTTAATTGCTCACTGCAGCAAAATCTTCATTTGAAAGAAGAAAAGGGAAAGAGAAAGCTGAGTTATTTCCTTTTCTGAAAGTTTGGTGCATTTTATTAGAACCCCCAATTCTCCTGGCAAGTCTGGAATAAAATGACTACAGAGAGCTGTTACTTATTAGGTCACACTGACTTCCCTCAGGCTTTGTATTCCACAAGACTATCTTTTCAAAGAACATTTCACAGAATCATAGAACGGTTTGCATTGGAGAGAACCTTAAAGATCATCTAGTGCAACACCCCTGCCATGGGCAGGGTCACCTTCCACTAGACCAGGTTGCTCAAAGCCCCATCCAAGCTGACCTTGAACACTTCCTCCAGGGATGGGGCATCCACAGCTTCTCTGGGCAACCTGTTCCAGAGTCTCACCACCCTCACAGTGAAGAAATTCTTCCTTAAAGATCTAAATCTACCCTCTTAGTTATGTTATGGTCAGAAGTCATGACACAGGAATAGTTACAGTGCCAAGCAACTTCTGTTCCTTAGATTATCAATTAACTACCACAAATCAGTATTTAGCCCACAACGTTTCCTCATTATAAACTATCCTTGGAGTTTGGGGGGGGAGGGGGGGGGGTTGTGGTGTTATTGCTTAAGTTTTGTTACATCTTTGAGAAAGCCAAAGCTTTTTTTTAATGGTCTACAGTTGAATTACTGAAATAAAAGACCAGAAGTTAGCATGCCTAAATATTCCCATAGTACTTACTACTTTAAATAGGTGCCTGATTACTTAGAACTCTTTGAAAGTAAGGGTCTTTTTCAATAACCTAACAGCAGGTTCTGTTCTTAGGAACTGTGGTCACTGTTATCAGTTTATAAAATCCACTTTATCTCCCCTCAATGAATGGCCCCCTTTGAATCTGTTGGGGAGCACAGGACATTACAAAGGTATCAATATATAAGTTTATCTCTTCAAAATGTCTTTCAGACAATAGATGTCATGAGTAAAAATTGAAAGGTAACAAATATTAAGCACTAGGAAATAAAATTTTAAGTAGGCTGGGTTAAATTCTTACAAGTGTGGTGGAGTTCAACTCCTTCTATTTAACCGCAGTGCTTTGCAAATTTAACTATTCCACTGATACACCCTTACCCTGAAGGGAACCATATATAACATACAAATAGATTTAATGCCCCAGTGCCCAGTCCAGGCTACATTGCTTCTACTGCTAAGAGCACTGGGCCTGCCACCTCTGAAAACAGGAGCCTTTACAGCTATAAACTTCATATATGAATCATGCCTGCAGAGCTAGTCCTCAGGATGAGACCAGTGCGCAGCCTGTCTGGGTTCAGCATCACTTAAAACTTACTTTACTTCAGTGCTACCTGTGTTATGCCTGCAATTCAATGTGCCAGTGACAAACTGTTTCTTTATTGAGACAGATTTCTGGAATACTCAAATGAAACCCCTTATCAGCAGTACTGACAGTCTAATCATGTCACTAAATAGCCATGTGTCATTCAATTTAGTGTTCAGGTGACAAAGCTCTTCATTCTGAACCAACAGGGAAATGTCTTCCTGTGACCAGTCTCTGCAGTAGACAGACATGTTTGTCTTAACTTTAAAAACAAGTTTAAAGAAATTAGTTTAAAAAAAAGAGTTACCACTTGCAACACTGAATAGTCTCATACTGTGGAATTAACACTAACAATACACTCTTCTCAATCCGGTGCCATGCCAAAGAGAAGCCAGCATATTACTTGGTAGCCTATCCAAATTTGTGTTCCTTGTTTACCTCTGTTACAAGAGATCTACAGTTCTACTGTAATGAAATGGAGATTGACATCCTAAACGTAAGCAATAGCAGATACCACATATTGTGAAAGTAACTGATGGATGAGGAAAGGGAGGGTTAAATACTGCAGCTCCCCTCACTGATTTTTCCAGAGAATAAACATCAAAGATTACACAAACATCATGGCAGCAAGTTACAGCTACTGTTCAGCAGATGCAGAGTACAAGCTACAACTGCATCATGCAACTTCCCAGGTATCAAAAAAGAGAAGCAAATAGCAACTGGTATGGCATGCACCTAGCACAGCTCATCTCCAGCATAAGATCTTCCCCGCCCCCACACAGCAAAAGCAAAAAACAGCAGAACAACATCGGGAAAGATTGATAAAAAAGTTACAGAGGACCAGGAGGACTCCTAAAGCTTGTTTGGGCCGGGGGGAGAAGGCAGTTAACACCAAAGGCAGCAAGAAGTGGTTATACACAGCCCTTCTTTCTTAAGTGTACACAAGAACTGTTTATTAAGTTTCCATTCCCTGCTCCCAGTAGAAACCACAGCCCAATGTTTGCTTCAAGGCAAACATGTTCAAAAAACCCACACAGACTTCAACAAGATGACTGATTATTGTAAATTCCACACTTGCAAGTCTCAAAAGGCCATGAGACACACCACCCATCCACCAAGGCCAGCAGCGTGTGACAAACAAGAAAAATGCAAGAACCTCCAACACGTGTAAAGCTGTACAGTATCTCTGCATATTTTCATTTCCTCTTTTTACTCATTGTTCTTGAGTTTCAGGGGCTTAGATTATTTTTCCCAAATGCTTTTCTACTTGAAGAAGTGCACACTGTCTGGTGTTCTATTACAAAGATATGGGCAAGATGTACTTCCGAAATTATTTTTTTAGTATTTTCAAACCAAGAAGATTTCAAATGAAACACAAAAATTGATTACACACTTCTCACCTGTTTTTATTTTGAAAACATTTGAAAAATCTATACATACATCAACTCATTACCATAAGACATCAGTAAGGCTAAGCGTTGAGCAAGAAGTAGAAGAGCAGAGCACATTGTTCCTGCGCTCTCACTATGGTGAAGGGCAAAACCAATGACATTAAGTCACACATTCTATTTCCTTATTAGATCTCTCAATCAACAGAAGGGGCTCACAGCTACCATTAACTGGTACTAGGTGTGGTAGAGGGATGCTATAATTAAAGGAGCATGTAATCAGTTAATCACTTCTAGACAAAAAAAATTAAACATTAAAAACCCGCTATGCTGTGGGAGGCATAAAAGAGGACCATTTCATTACAGAATGCAGCTGTTACCAAAAGGCAGCTCCCACTTTTTTGTCCAGTGCTTCACTGCCTTTTGCCACCCAGCTAATTTAGCAGTTAAGTCATTTGGGAAGGGAAAAACTCTGCTGCTACACAGGAAAGAAGAAACATGGAGTGGAGGAACCACCAAAAGGGAAGGATGCCAAAAATATATGAAGCATCTTTAGTAATGCTTACTCATAAAAATGGGTGGGCTTTTTTTCTAGACAGCTTTGCAATAAAGTGTGAATAAACTTTTATAAAGAGTGGTGTCAGTAATTTCAACATTCCCTGGAAGCAGTGGCAAGTCATATACCAGCCACTGTGTGGCTAATTAAGAACCGGAAGGTTGAAGTCAGTATGACAGTTTCACTTCCCAAACATGTCAAAGAGCAAGAAATAAACAGAACCACATAAACAATTAGAAGACATTTATCTTAAGTATTTATACTGCACTGCACAATCAATACCGTACAATCATGGAAGCATGCCAAGCCAAAGACACAATAGATGAGGAAATACCCAGACAGGGCACAGAGTCTGTGGCAGCCAAAACTCTGCACGGGCTATGGAGCATGGTTAAGACTTGGGTTAATCTGTTCTTTTAAGAGCAGAAGGCAGGCAGCAAATTCATGCAGCAGGGAGAGGAAGGAGGAGGAAACATGGTCAAGCAATCAGAAAACACTAACTTGGACACCATTGTTTAGCCTGACCTAGCATGAAAGGAGAGAGTTAGGACAAACAGCTTTAGAGGAAGTTAAAATAATGACATCAGAGAACCACCAGAGCAAAGGCTCACAATTTGGTAGAAACAAAAGGGAGGAAGTAACCTTAGGAAAATTGCAAAGATTGATCTCTGGGTTTCTTACAGGCAAAAGGAAAGCCAGGCCATACATATGACTGTAGTCTTTAGCATCTTTTAGACCCAGCCCTCACACATAACTAAATTAAGGTTTTATGCTTAGCGTGTAGAGGCTTGACTATACCATTGGGTAACAACCCTAGCTGAAAAAGCGCTAGATTAAACATATTAAGATGGCACCAACAGGCTACTTTCTAAAAACAGCAGTGACATTTCTACTTCAGCACTTGTTTGTGATCAAGTGCTCAGACTTTAACCACTAAGAATAAGAATTATTTTCTTAACAGGAACATATTTTTGGCACAAGATTAAGGAGTTTTTGTCTTGGTGAGACACTCTGCATCTGTTATCTCTAAATGATAAAAAATGCACCTTGCCCAACCGCAGCAGTGGTGCAGGCAGGACGGAAGAGCCTACCCCACTAGAAAGGAGTACACAGTTGTCCTCCCACAAGTGTCAGCCCACATTCAACACCCCCTTTATGAAAAAAAGGTCAGCCAACTTACTGTTAACTGCAACCCATTCATTTAAGTCTTCACCCTCTGGAAGCATAACGGCCATCCGGAGATTACCACTTCCAAGCGTGGCTTCGGCATGTTTTAGCAGCTCATACTGGTGAGAGCCCTCTGGAATATTCTTCTTTGGTTTGAAGGTTTTGGAAGAGCGACTACCACTGCGAAAGGGAGAGGAAATATTTAGAGAACTTGTGGAAAGGGAAGGTAAAAAGAAAGGAGCAGACAAGTCATGCATAAGCACAGGATTAACAAATACTTTCCTCACTCCCATATTTTCGTGTCGAAAAAGCATATTTAACAAAAACTGGGATGCAGAAGTAATGGGTGCTTTGACTTGTTTTAAACAATTAAATGATTCTCCACTACCCTGCCTTCTCATTTGCTCAACCTACTGTTAAGCCAGCCGGATAACTGGGAACACTCAGGCTTGCTCCCCTCTCTCAGCAAATTGGATCATGGGCAAGACGAGACCAAAAATATTTCCTTCCCCAGCATTTGGACAGCCACATATCAAGGATAGCAGCCCAGCCAAATAGAAACCTTCTTTATTCTGAACAGTGATGAAGCTTGCCATGTTAATTAAAGATACTATTTATTTAACAGAAAAAAACATGTTCTTTTTCTAACAGCCACCTTCATGAAACATGAAATGTCATCACACATGCAGAAGCACAGTAAGAAGGTAGGGATAACCTGTTCAGACCCCTGTCTTTCCAAATCAAGTATGATGTGTTAAATAGTTACTATTAATTCCTCAAAAACAAGCTGCTGTTATTTAGGAAAGCGTACTTTCTGCAGGCCTAGCTGATTCATAATATTACCTTAGCTACCAACATAAAATAGTTTTTCCAGTATCTGATATTGTTTAAGAACTTAGTTTTTAAAATACAGTTGCTCAGAAATACACGAACACTTTAGCTGAAGACTGATACACCACCACATTTTCCACAAACTTTCTATATCATTTTCCCCTGGTTTCAAAGCATACAGACCTTTCAGCCCACCAGTTTGGCAAGAAATAAAGATGGCAACTTTTACAACTTTTATATAAATAATTTTCTTACCTATAATTTTGTTTGAAAAACATGGACTGACTTAGAAAAAAGTGTAGACATTTGAATTTTAAATTATGGCAGTGAGCCTGGATGGTACATTAAACCCTAAGATGTCAGAAACATGATGTGAAAAATTAAATATTTGCAGAAAAGTGTCAAATGAGCCAATATTTGTGAATGTTTTAATGTATGAGCTGAGAAAATATTTTGGTTGGAAAAGGAAAACTGAGCTCTGAATTCCAGTGAAAGAAAGTGGAAAGATGTGAAGCCCAGACAGCAGAATTTTCATTACAAATATTATCCAGTTCTCATTTCTTTTATATAAAAGACTTTGCCAATTTTTCACCATCTCTCTACAGGACCAAACAGAAATTTTTTTTAGTGGGGCATAAGGGTTCTTCCCAGCTGCCTAAATATGTAAACTGCATGTTTGAACACACAAGGGTTGTAGTTTATCTTTGGGGCAATGCTAGTGTAGCTACACTGTCAACACAGAAACACTCTAAGAAACTTAACCTTGCATCTCATTTTCCCCACCACACCATCAACAGAAGATTTAACAAAGATCACTCGTTTCTACAATCCTGAATGCCAACAGCTCTAGCGGAAACACAATGAGCACACAACAAAAATTGTTCTTTCCGAAACACATAATGACAGGTGATTGAGAACATGTCATTTGCCTAGCATATGACAAAACGGCCTAACCATTAAGTCTCAGTTTAGACCCGAACAAGAGCAATGGAAGAAGAAAACATACTGAAACTGGAGATAAATAATGAGTTCCCCAAATTCTTGCAGGCAGGTAAAAACATCTTTGCAGGTGCATCTTTGGGTATTGAACAGATCCCACAAGTCCAGCTGGTGAGAGATTTACACCGTCCCGGTCCTAACTCTGACTCTCCCTTGCTACAAAGGGGCAGCAACATCCTCCCCCTCCCGTAGGCCTCCAGAGTAATCCTGTTTTCTAACCCTCTGTTGTGGTTTCAGGTCAGCCAGTAACAAAGCACCACGAAGCCGCTCACTCACCCCCCACCCCCGCGCCTGGCCACATTGGGATGAGGAGGAAATACAAAGGCAGGCTCGTGGGTTGAGACAAGGACTGGGAGGGATCACTCCCCACTTATGGTCACGGGCAAAAGACAGGCTCGACTTGGGGAAGAAACAAAATCAATTTCATTTACTACAAATCAAATCAAATCAAACACACAAGGGTATTGGGAAGGGAAACCAAACATCAGAACACCTCCCCCCACCACTCCCGCCTTCCCGGCTCAGCTCCATTCCCGGTGCTTTCTACCTCCTCCCCCCGGCGGTGCAAGGGAACAGGGGATGGGGGTTGAGTCAGCTCGCCACACATCGTCTCTGCTGCTCCTTTCCTCAGGGGGAAGATTCCTCACTCGTCCCCTGCTCCACCATGGGGTCCCTCCCACGGGAGACAGTCCTTCACCAACTTCTCCAACGTGGGTCCTTTCCTCGGGCTACAGTTCCTCACAAACTTCCCTGGCGCGGGTCCTTTCCGCGGGCTTCAGTTCTTCCCGAACTTCCCTGGCGCGGGTCCTTTCCGTGGGCTGCTCTCCAGTCTCACACTGCTTCAGCGCGGTTTTTACCATGGGGTTACGGCCATCTTCGGGAGCCTCCGCTCCACTGTTCACCTCCATGGGCTGCAGGGGGACAGCCTGCCTTCTCACCACGGTCTGCAGGGCCATCAGCCTCCTCAGGCGCCCCTCCTCCCCCTCCTTCTTTACTGACTCCAGTATCGGCAGAGATGTTCCTCTCACATTTCCCAAGCACCACTATCGGTACCGCTTCTTAAATATGTCCTCCCAGAGGCGCTACCACCGTCACTCCCCTCCTAGAAGTGGGTCCGACATTTTGGCGCGTGGAATTTTCCAGCAGCTTCTTAAAGGGGCCATCTCTGCAGCCCCCCTCCCCTGCCACCAAAGAAACTGCGCCACACAAACCCATAACACCCTCATAAAGAAGCACTTGGCTAGACTACCAGGGATCGTGGGATGATACAGTTGCACGGGCCAAGTACATTCACACAGACACCAGAACAATACTAATGCAGTCAGCTACTAAATGCAACTAAGAGCCAGCAGGAGAAAGAGGAAACCTGTGGCTCCCATCTATTCTGTTACAGGACACTTCTAACATGCACCCAGTCATTTGCATTTCACCCTAAGCAAGGATACCAGATTCAAATCTTAAATAAAATAATTGCCTCCTAGTGGGAGTGAGAAGCTTTTGTGGCTCAGGGAGTTCCCTTCACCTCCCACCCCTCCAGCCACCTGCATTTGTTGCCAGGCCAGGTTCAAATCAACTCTAAAGAAAAAGCAAGTGAAAAAAACCCATCAAACAAAACCCCAGATCTTTTAACTGACTAAAGAGACCCAAGATTTTCTCTTCAGGAACATACCCGCTTTATAGCCACCATGCCAACACAGGGGGTAAAAATACCTCTGGCAATTGCTTTGGTGTATGGCTGCATGGACAGTGCTGATGCAAGGTAATATTCACAACAACTGAAGAGCAAGACAGACTGGTATTGTTATCTTTCCACGTGTGTCAGTGTAAGCAGAAGAAAACCAGCACATGCTAAACGCAAGCACAGCACTTCCAAAGCTGCTCGCAAGATTTTAGTCTTACTCCATCCTAACACTTTCACAAAAAGCAAACCAAAAGTTTGCACAGACTTACTACCTACCACTCCAAAGCTCAGGTCATTCATTCATCGTGAATAAGAAAGGAAAGTAAAGAGATTCCTCCCCCTGCCCCCACTGCTTACACAAAATCCCTAATTCCTAAAACTTAAGTCCTCCTTTCACCATGTTTCAAAACCTAATGTACATCAGCTTCTCTTCTGTAATACTGTCATTTTCATACAATGAAGACTGAAAAACTTAACTGCTGTAACTGGTCTGGTGCAGTTGCCCGAGGCAAGATCTACAAGTTCATTACAGAGACTACTATTGGGTACGTGGAGCTCCCCAAGAGCGATGACGAAAGCTCTATCCAGACAGAGGAAGCACTTACCAAGAGTATTCAGATCACGAAGAGCAGCACTCACTTACAGCCTCAGCAGAAAATCTTTATTCAGGAAGGGAAAATGGTATAGAAACATAGGAAGCAGTAACTGGAAAAAGGTTATGAAATAACTGAACCAAGAAACTGTTTGGATTTTAGCAAAAAGGGTAAGCCAACAGAAGGCGTGACGGTTTGAGAAAAAGGCGCAAGGAAGGCATGGTGAAAAAACTCCCTAAATAAAACAGTTTATTTTGAAAAAACTCTGGGTAGGAATTCACACTGTATCCACCCCAGATCCTGAGCTTGTTGCCTGATAGCAAACCAAGTCATTGCAGATCTGCTGAACAGCCAGCAGCGATCTTCTATGGTCAAGGAAGCAAGAAAATGCACAACACACTGGAAAATTGTTATCACTTAATCCCTGCTACCCCCTTCCCAGAAACAGGGGGGTTCTTCCCATAAGCTGGCAAAAGCTGTAACAACAGAATACACAATGATTTGGTCTCATCATCTGTTCCAAATGAGCCATCCCATATTTGCCTCCACTACCTTTCTGATCACTACTTCTCAAATTCAACACAGCCATCCTAAGACAGCAGGAAATGGTCTCACATGAAAGGCAGGCAGGCATCCGAAAGGCAAAGTAATTAGGATAAATGCAGGCTGCTAGTTGTCGCATGCTAGGAAATATCTGCAATTTTGGCAATAAGTTATCAGAATTCCATGCATGTATGCAGTTCACTATATGTGAAGCCAGTGACCTGCATGCACTCCTTGATACAAATGAAAGTTGAGGGAGTCAACAACCTGATACGGCTTCTCTAAGCCAAAACCACCATAGGACATGTTTGCTCTTGGGAAATCTAGTTGTAAATGTTGCTGCAAACATTATTTTGACTACCTTATTAGTTCAGAAGCTCTCCTATTATTTAACCAAAAAAACATGTTCATTTATTTATGCCTTAGCACCGTCAGTTAACTACCCCTTTAAATGGTTATCTTATTAAGTAATCCCACTTCCTTCCTAAACCCTGACCACAGCAGCATCTTATTCCTGCTATCCTACATTACAATTCCCAACACTGAGCTGAAGGCATCTTAAAAAACCAAAACAGATCAATAATAATTTTTTTTTCCAATTATGTCAATCTGTTACAGGTGACAGATTTAGAAAGTCTTCTTGTTCCAGGCCTATTTCCTTAACTCCTTGAGCATTCGGTGTGAAAAAAGTAACTTCAGAGAGTTCTGTCTGGTGGCCAACAATACACACAATAATAGATGTCTTGATCAAGTATGGTATTTTATTTTCACCTACATTCCATATGTATTGGGTTTGCATGGCAAGGTTTTGGTAGCTGGGAAGGGGGGGTGGTTACAGGGGTGGCGGTTACAGGGGTGGCTTCTGTGAGAAGCTGCTAGAAGCTTCCCCTATGTCTGACAGAGCCAATGCCAGCCGGCTTCAAGACGGACCCGCCACCAGCCAAGGCCGAGCCCATCAGCGATGGTGGTAGCGCCTTTGTGATAACGTATTTAAGAAGGGGGGGGGGAAAGTTGCTGGGGCACAGAAACTGCAGCCAGAGGGAGGAG
>VYZV01005113.1:106022-117028 GCA_013401275.1 Pandion haliaetus | reverse complement strand
TGGGAAAGGACCCACGTTGGAGGAGAAGTTTGTGGAAGACTGTCTCCCATGGGAGGTATGCCACACTGGAGCAGGGGAAGAGTGAGCAGTCCTCCCCCTGAGGAGGAAGGAGCAGCAGAGACAACATGTGATTCACTGACCCCAGCCCCTATTCCCCGCCCCCCTGGGCTGCTGGGGGGAGGAGGTAGAGAATTCAGGAGTGAAGTTGTGCCTGGGAAGAGGGGAGGGGTGGGGGGAAGGGGTTTTAGAGATTTGGCTTTATTTCTCATTACCATATTCTGATTGGATTGGTAATAAGTTAGTTTTCCCCAAGTCAAGTCTGTTTTGCCCATGACAGTAAATGGTGAGTGATCTCTTCCTGTCCTTATCTCAACCCATGAGCCAGCCTTTTGTTGTATTTTTTCTCCCCTGTCCAGCTGAAGGGGGGGGGGGGGGGGGCGGTGTGTTGTGGNNNNGGGGGGGGGCAGTGATTGAGTGGCTTTGGTGGGCACTTGGTATCCAGCCAGGTCAACCCACCACACCATAATACAATTAGCTATATCTGTGAGCCACTTCTCCCAAGATTTTTAAAATGCTCTGACCTGCCTTTCCCTGTTAAGTGTCTCTGAACTCTCCTTCAGTTTCGAAACATCACATTAATGCAGAAGTGAAAGGGGACAGAGAAAGCCTCATAAACGCCACACTGAAGATCCCATTTTCCTGGATATAAAAAGGCCATGAAATCGGGAACACGTTGCATCATCCCCACTGTTTGTCACAACCAATTTCTAGACTTCCAAAAAGAACTGACTTCTCAAAAAATTCTTGCAATTCAAAGGATGCTTTGCTCCGTTCACTCCCACATCCAACATTTCTAGCAAATTATGCCCTTCTATTTTTATAGAGAAGTACAGCTACAGCAGTGCCAGATGCAGTTCAACCCAGTACTAAATCAGGAAATGTCTTTAAAGCAATTGACTCACTGAGCCGGGATGAGTCTGGAAGCCTCACTAGGAAGCCACACCTCTGAGCCACAAGAAGCACTTCCCACTGTCAGAAGCCCACACGCTGCTTGGCCTCACAAAGACGTCACAACTTGCTTGTAAGTACAAACACAACATTTCCTCCAAAGCTGTAATTCTATCTAGCCATCTGCTGACAGGGAGGTTTTGTAATGATGCAGATTCTGCAGGCTGTTCTGTCTTAGGTTAGCAAGATGATGTTTCCAGAAGAAAGAAAAATTTTTAGGCACCCTGCTTACACCACACTTACCAAGCTGCCTCAACAGCCCACTTCAGCTTCAAACACAGCACTGGCCAATCTTTTACAATCAAAGCAGCTAAATATCCAGGCTAAACTCATGATACACTTCTTGTTAACTGCAGGAAAGGAGCCACTTAAACCTTCGCATTCCTAAGAGAAGCACTTTGGCTGGCCTGGCTTAGACCTCCTCACACCCAACTATTTGTGCACTGGAGTCTTTCAGTGGAGCTTTTCATCTATTTCCATGAAGTCTGCTGCATATCCAGGGAAACTTGGGGAAAAAAAAAAAAAACCAAAACAAACAAAAAAAAAAGTTTAGGCTCCTTATGCATGAAACTTAAGGCTTCACAGCTTATTCTTACCACAGAACCAAGCTCTTCCCTACTGTGGTGTCTAGCACAGCTCAAAGTAACAAGCAAAAAACCTTGCCCTGAATCTAGCATTCTTCACAATCAAACATACGGATGCAGATCAAAGCCCAAATCCTGCCTCTACCCAGGCTGCCAACCTATCCATTTTGCAGCAGCAGCACAACCTAAACCACTGAAATATTCACCGTGCTCCAAAGTCTTCCTCAAATTCATCTCGAGCAAACAAAACCAGACCAAGTTATCCCATAATTCACTAACAATTCATTACAGCACCTTTAACTAATGCAGTACTTACAAAGTATGTGATTACTATGCCATTGGCAAAATGGAAGAAGTGGAGACGCCACCCTGGAGATGTGAGAATCTGAAAACCTTTTTTTTTTCCCCTGCACACCTACTTGCACATTACATACCAAACTGACATGTTTTGCAAGAAATTAAGATTTTATTTTAAAATATCACAAGCACTCAACTTCCACAGAAAGTATTGAGAGCACTGCTCCTCTAATCTGATTCAGGCTACCTGTAGGCTCAAGAACACAGTGCTGCAATTACCGTAAATCATTTCATACAGGGTTCATCAGTTGGACTCTTATCAAACACTGGAAAGGACAGAAACTTGCCCTGGGGAAAAATAAATAGAAAAAGCTGCAGTGGCACCATTTTCAGGATACACCTGCCACCTATATTCTTCTAACTGCTATATAAAGCTGAGGCCATGGGATATCATCTTTCTTTCTTTCCTTGGGGGAACATGCGAGTAACTAACTTCTGCAAGTATAGCTATAACACTCAGTGTCTCCCAAAAGCATTCACCACCACGGTCCAAAATAAGCCCTTCAAAATATTTGGAAGTGCTCAAGAGATTCTGAAAAAGCCAAACTCAGGACAGCACACAGAACATTTACCTGGGGCATGGAAACTTTTCATACTCCAACTCCTGCTTTTTCATCTTCAAAGGCCTTTGCAAGCATTAATTAATGCTCACAAAGTATCTTTGAAGTAGGCATCATTAGCGTCTTGTTAGACACAGGGAAACTGAGGCAGCAACTCATTGCCAAAGGCCAACAAGTAAATTTATCAGTCCCCAAGTTTTAGTTCTGTATCTCCCTTTCTCCTGCTGCACCTCTCTTTAAACCCCGATACACAGAAACACTGTAAGGCAAGAACCAAATTCCAAGGAAGCAAACATTTCAAGCCTTCAAACAATAATATGGGGCTTCAAATGATAACATCCTGCTAAGAATAGACACATCAGAGTATGATCATGTTAGTTTCCAATAGCCAACACACTGACATAAAAATTAAAAGGTCAAGCAACTTATGAGAAATCAAATCAATAGTTGCAGCATTTTCCCCGTGACAATCACAGCATCAGGACAGCACGTAAAATTAAGTTGTACGTGTTCAAAATCTGCACTGACAAGATTTAACTTGAGCATTTCTATTTATAAAAATGAGTAGTCACAATATTTCTGTTCTTAAGAGAGACAGTGTGCAAGCCAGGCATTACTTTCTTCAGCTCTTACAATACCAAGTAGTCAATTATTTTCCAGTCAAATTTCTACTCATTAAAATCAGCCTGTCTCAGTCAGTTCACTTTAATTTGGAGGTAACAAATCCAGTGTAAGAATTCATGAAGCAAGCATTCCACAACCTTGTGTTCCTTCAATGTACTACCATGCAGCACGTCTCAAGACAAGTAAGAGTAACCACCAACTTAGGACAGAGAAAGACAGCCAAGGGAGCTTCAATCCCATGCTCAGAGGTTACAGGTCCAATGGGCCAGAGAAAAGACTGTTTCTGCCAGGCTCTGGGGCAGGATGAGAGACCCCAGAGCCCGGCTATTCAAGAGCTATAGACAATTTTGCAAATGCTGTTCTACTCCCCAATATTACTTCCCATGAAGATGACTATGAGACCCCTTTAACAGAACGGGCTAATGGTTTGACATGAGACATGGCGCTATCAGTCCAGCCAACTCAAAAGACTGAAGTGCTCCAGGACAGTACAATACTGGGTTACAACTCAACATGAAGAGGTATTTGAAAGCTGTTCAACACAATTCGAGAGTTAAAAGCCAGCAAGCATACAGCTAAGGAGAGACTCTAAGTGCACAAGCTGATAGCTCTCACCCTGAAAAATGTCACTCTGTGTAAGTTCTTCAGATACAGTCACTGTATTATTCTGAACATTAATAAAAGCAACACGCTTCTAAAGAGCACTCCCATCTAACAAAAATACCTTTCACAAACATTAAGCTATAAAAAGTGTTAATTTTCTTCACATGGAAGGAAACACAGACTCTACTAAGAGCAAATCCAAGCAGCCTGTCTGGGAAAGAGTTAAGAGCTGCCAGCTCCTTAGACAACATAACTGCTCTCCCAAAAGAAGGTAAGGCAGTGGTTAGAAAGCAATTCCAGGCCCAGGGCTTTTGTTTTGCTTTGTTTCTTTGTTTGTGTTTTTTTTTTAACGAAGAATCAGTTTCACTGACTTGAAAAACTGCCACAGGCACATGGTCATTCCTATAGAAACAAAATACATCTTGTTTATTGTTTATACACTCTATTATAGGAAACAGTAACTCAAAGTGCTTCGATCAATGGTACACAGCTGAAGTTTCCCCCTGTAGCTAGTATGAGATACAAGAATAACCTAAATTGTCTACTACAGCTAGAGTAAGTCACTGAAAGTCTACTACAGCTAGAGTAAGTCACTGAAATTAGAAATATCAAAGTTAAAAATGGTGAAACTACAGATGCCTAAGAAATGATTCTTCCCAAAACTAACACTGCGCTTTGTAATCAAGAGGCCTCCACTTTATAAAGAATGTCTTTGTGTGATTAACTCACCTATTGCGGGCCCAAGCCACAGCCAGTTGCCAAAGCTACAACAGCCTGGTGCCACGCTTCATAACCCAAGGAGTCAGAGCCAAGTTACTTCTTCCCAGATTTCAGCGTGCTCCTTCTGCAGCACTGTCATCAGGAAAGCTGTGTGGAGCATCTTCAGGAATGAGTACTCCATTCTGCCAAAGTAACAATTAGGCTTCCAGACATTTCTGTGCAAACCCATCCCCATCACATTCCCACAGGGCCTCCTGCTCGCTCCAAAACAGGATTGCTTCTTACGTTAAGCTGTCCCTTCAGACGCCTGACCCTCTGTTGGCAAGGAAGGGAGCTTGCTTTCTGCCTCCCAGTGACAGGCTCTCCTCACCTGCAGGCTGGCGAGGAGGCCCGGCCAGACCTTCCCCACGGCCAGGCACCCAGTGATGGGTCAGGGAGAACGGCTGCAGCTCCTGCCTGGGCCAACGGCCTCTCTGGGGGAAGCAGGCAGGCCCTGCTCCACTCAGGTCCTCTCCTTGCAGGGGCTTCTGCTGAGCACGGCAAAGCTGCCCAAGGCACCCACTTCCCCACAGAGCTTTGCAACTGTTTTGGGTTTTTTTTCCCCTAAAAACCCCAGGTCCTTGAGCTTAGCAGCTTAACATGAAATTCAGATTTGAAAATAAGTAAATAAATCCCAAGGTAACAAACACAAAACACAACTTTCCACAAAAGGCGGCGGGGGCTTTCAGAAGAGAAAGGAAGGAAAAAAGCCTAGTTTCAAACACCTTTTTTTTAAAGTACTGAATACCACCCTAAAAAAAAAAAACAAAAAAAACAAAAAAACCAAAAGCCACCAGCAAACACAAACCAACAAGTTTCCTCATCTAAAAAAAACAAAAAAGGTATCACAGACTGGGGGAATTCAAAACAATGTCCTTATCTTTCAGCACATGGAATTGACAACAATGGCAGTACAACACAGGTTATTCCCAAAAGAAGAGCTTCTTCAGATGTCTGAAAATGGAATACATATAAATCCAGACAAAACCCCAAATGCAACTTTTTTCTTTTCAGTGAAACACTGTCATCCATCCTTCCTCATCCCTCCTTTTTCTTTGCTACACCATGGAGTAAATTCAATTTTATGTAGATTTTTCAACCTGAACATGTTTCTCAAGGGATATTGTGACCATTATCATTATAACTGATTTGAAACAGTGCCTCCTTCTACCAAAGTACTGACAGTGAAATAGGTATTTTTATGAGATTTTTAATTCTCTACCCATCAAGGTGGGGACTAAGATCTGGCTTCCCCTTCTCGGAAAAATAGCTGTCTTCACAGACCGAAGTTCCATGCAGGATAGTATGAGAGGAGGCAGATGAAAAAGTCATCATCTCACAATAGCTCTTAAAAAATACAGGTATCATTCTACGCAAGACACTACATGTTAAAAGAGCAGAAGTTTATCAGGTGATTCACATCCAGTAAGGAGAAAGTTATTTAAGGTAGCCTTAAGGAATGGTTTTGCTTTTGCTTGTCCCAGCCATCACCACCCAGTGTTGAAAGCTGTCATAACATGTACACATTCTTAAAATAATTTTTTTTTTTCCTTCTATACATACACATGTTAGAGTCAGTGAAATCAAGCAAATGCAGGATTTGTCCAGAGGAAGTCGGATGCTTTTACATGCACCAGAAGACAGCTGGAGACAAACTTTTGCTGGCTAAGCTACGCCTAGGGGACATGTGACTGGCCCCTGGAAACCAGCCATTCAACTCTTCCCTCTGACACATGCCCTAGCTTGCCCTGCAGCAGCACGCTTGGTGCCAAATCCACAAAGATGTTAGGTGGCCGCAGACCGTTTTCTACCCAAGCCAGGCACCTATGCTCCTCTGCCTCTCTCCGCCTCTGTTTTTTCCATCTGGAAGCCCAGAATGTGCCTGTAGACAAGGGGGAGGTGTTAAGCTACAATGTTTATGTCTACTACAACCCCACCCATGTAGGTAGCAATGGTGATCCTGCTGTCAAGTAATCACAATTTGTAATCCAAGGAACAAGCAAGTGTCCAGAACACCATCCTGTAACCAGGAAATCATCATCAGTTTGCTATGCTCACACACAAAATAAATTCCCTTGTCTCATTTGCAACATGTTCATTTAATACACTTTCATCTTCTGGAAAATCCTCAAAATAAACAAAGCAAGTCACAGTTGCCCCCGCTGGATACTACCAGAGCTCCCTCTGTGCACTCAAAAACACAATTAAACCAGTTCCCAGAGCAGCCAACAGTTGCGGAAGTGACTCAACTCCTCAAGCATTGTCCTCTGTAGGACTAAGAGCAGTGCTGGGCAATGCAAGGAGAGGGACAGGCCAGAAACACAAAAAGAAGAATACGAGGGTATCCATCAGAGAAAAAAAGACAAAAAAAGAAAGTGCACATTCAGCCAAGCATGCCCTATTGACTTGCAGATACAAGCAGGCAGACATGCAGACCGCAGCGGAACTGGAACATGCCCGTGGTATAAAATCTGCAGCCTCCCAAAAGGCTCACTCCACATGTTTTATGAATGTCACTGCACTGCTACTCCCACGTTTCTCCACAGACTTTTTCAAGAGGTTTAAGACTACCAAACATCACCTGAAACAAGTTTTCACTCCAATTTGTAAGAAGGAGGCTTTTAGCAGAGACCCAAGTATCTCTGCATGTTCTCCTCTGGCATCCATTTGAAATCCTGTTATGTGTGAGATTATCCAGAATGTTATGCTGCATATTCCTAGGTATCCACCGACCACCTTGAGGCAAACGCAACACTATCTTCACTCACAAAATGTCTGTCTGATTACAAACAGGAGTTAGATTTTTGAAAAAGCTAAGGACTGGTCTTGGCTGTTTTGTTGGGTTCTTTCAAATCTGATCCAGGTTCTTCAACTATTTTAATACTAACATTTACTGTGTACATACACACACACATATCATGGAACTGTAGGGCACAATCAAAACCAGATTTATTTCTGCAGATTCTAATATCCTAATATTCATGTACTATTTCTTTAAAAAAGCAGGCTACTAGCAGCTTTGAAGAAGGGAAACACAAAGTATTTCTCCCTCCCCAACTGCTTTGTTTCTTCCTATGGATCACTGAGATGCAGTTCAGTATCTTTACCATTTCAGTCACTAATTAAGCTCTCTGCAAACTAAATAGCACTATTTTCTCACTAATGTTCCCCTCTTTTCTCAGGACACCCTTATTTCTGTCAATTAACATTAGCTCACTTAAAAGGGAAGGCACAGCATGAATTCAAACATAAGTTAGAACTTCACCCAGTTATGCTTCAGTTTAGTTTCCATGAAAGTTCAAACCTCGGTTTACTGCATGAATGTACCTAATAAATCATTCAGTAGACATAACTACACTTCTTTTGTAAAACCTACCCTTTCCCATACATAAAATTTGGCACTAAAAAGCCATCTGAACACTTATTTCTGCTGTACATGAGTGTATGGCACATTTTCCATTGGAGAAAGAGGATTCAATCAAGCTGTAAATAGTAAACTACTGAAAGAAGCTGAAAGGTTGCTGAGAAGGGTGCCGTACGTACCCTGCAGCAAGGACTGCTGTAGGAGAACTCAAGCCACAGAGAATGCAGTTTTGCCCCATGGCAAGCAAATTCAGAAACAACAAAGTCAAATGCCTGTGACAGAAGATTATGTAACATTTGTTAACAGAAATATACCTATTTCTCCGTACCCATTGAAACCTGCAGAAAGACTCAATCTTGTGAATTTTGCAGTCCAAACCATTTCAGATGGTCTCCCTCTAATTTGCTACATGCATAATGAAGACACAGACCCAAGAGCAAATGCAGGAAGAACACATGCGTATTTTGGGGAAATTCCTAAAACCTATCACTCAAATGTTTCCAAGAAAATGTTCTAAAGGAAAACAATTACACAGAGGGAAAATGCTCAGTAACACATGTGGGAGTGAGGATGACAGAGCACGTTATGCAGATGCATGGAAACATGAAAAGCAGTATTAGACAACTCAAACATCATGCAGAACATTAAGGGAACGGAACAGTATTTTTCTTTTTAAGAGGGAAGCAATAGCATTCAAGTCCTGGCCTGGCAGTCAAAGTGAATACCAACAAGAGAGGGAAATAAATCAACCACAGTTTATGAGCATCCACAGATGATCAGAAAACTATGAAGTACCATTACGGATACAACTAAGCAAATTGTAAAAGAAATATCAGGAAATATATAAAGCTACAAGTCTGTGTTACTTCTTTCAATAACGCATCCAACTGCATTTAAAGAAAAGATACTGGAAACGTTAATAATGAAAGAAGGTTTACTAAACCATTTAAGTAGGCATGAAGGAGTTCAACATCTTTCAACAAGTAACTGAAAAATATCATTAAGTGGCCCAGAGAGCTCCAGCTTGCCTGGGCAGCCTTGCACACTGCCCATCCCATAAAGCATCATCCAGCTTGTGGGGCAGCAGCAAAGCCGGGGAGGGGGGGCATGTCAAACAAATAAAGCAGGTGATTAACAGTATTTGCCTACCTATGATTTCATTACTGTAGTACTTTTTCGATTTGGTAAAACAAGGACAAAAGTATCCCATACAAAAGGTATACGCTACTTCCTACAGCAAACTGTTCCCCCTACTACAGACATTTCCTTATATTCAGCTAAATTCTCTTCATGTCTTTAGATTACTAATGCCTGCTGCATCCTAAACTGTATCTGCTGGTAACAGTCACACCCTTTAAATACATTTAAGAAAGCAGGAAGCAGCCCTTTTCAGAAAGCTGTCTACAAGCCATTGAGGATGGTAAATTGCAGCAATAAAAGCTTGGCTCCAGTATCAACTTAGATCCTTACTTATACACCAAATATAGTGCTTGGAGAACATGCCTCAGAACATGGATGGTTTCCCAAAATGCTGATCAGTGCTTTTGAAAACCAATGCTTTATGACTGACTAAAGCAAATCTAGTCATACAACCTAAGAAATCAGAGCAGGACATTTGAAAAAAAAAAAAAAAAAAAAAAAAATACTAAATAGTTTAAGACCATCTTCAATCCTTTCAAACACAATAAAAAGAACAATCTGTTAATGTGTTCAGGAAAAAAGTAAAGTTTAAAAAGGAGAAACTTAACTAAATTTTAACGGGGGAGGAGTCACTTTAGCACTTTATAAAAGGCTGTCTTTTATTGCAACCTCCACACAAAACACGCTGATGATATGAACACGGCAAATGAGAAATACTCGGCAACTTCCCAACAGAAAGCCTCAAAGCATACATGTAAGATTATACTTGCACTTTGATTAATAGGTAAAACGGGGTCTGAATTCAGCAAACAACAGAACAAACCTTAGAGGCAAGAAATATCAGAGAACAACAGGAAGAAGAAATGGACAGGAGGCAGTAATGAATCTACCAGCTTTCCAAAAATACACTGCATTACCTCATCACCAAGTATTTCTTACACATCCCCCATATTTAATACAACCTTGTATGTGCTGTGTGTAACTATCGTCAGTAAAATTTGCTTATATCTTGCAAAGTATCATATTGGGAAAATCCACCTATCTGAAGCATCTGAGGGGGAACAATAGCTCCTACACACACAGGAGAACATTTATTCTGAAATTATTTAAGCTTGTGCATTTGACAGTTGAGTCCACAGTCAGTTTAACTATTCTATGATGAATTTAAATATATAGATTTTTCCTCTTTTCCACTCACACTGCAGCAAGAAATTTTAAGAAGAGCTGTCAACCACAGAAGTTGGCTGGACATTAGAGACACTCGATTTTTAGTAAAAGTTACACTTCAGCATTAGAAAAAACAGGTTTTTGTTGCCACAAAGTATGACAAGTAAAAGACATAGTAATGCCATTTGGTTCCTGGATCTAGAACTCTGAGGAAGTCCCTAAAACAATTGCTCCATTCAAGCAAAACCAGGACTGTGCAACTGAAGTTGGTAAAAAAACAATTAAAATACCAGCTAGCAAAACATAATATGAGTGATTTTATTAAGGTCAATATAGGAAACCCACCCAATCATTATTTGGGTTGAAATTATTTCTACATCAAAAATCAGACATTTCAACTTTTAGCAAAAGAGGAATTTACCAAAGCTTACTTAAGCTTATTTATTCTGTTTGACATAAAGAAAGCAATTAGACTTGTGATAAAGACAACAAATCCAGGCACTATAAGTTCTTATCCGCAAGATGGTCTTTTTCACTGAGGAAGGGATTAAGATTTTGTATGACAGGAGCACTCATCTCTCTAGGACACAAGCAATTAATTCTGGAGGTAAGCTACCAAATTTAAAGATGAAGTGCAATGACGGGGAAAAAAAAAGCAAACCCAAGTACGTGGAAAAGAAGCAAACTTCAAATAAAACTCAACTGAAACATGGGTAGGATCACAGGAGGTATGTAAGAATAACAAAAGCTGCCAAGGAACAGCTGTGAACTGGAGAAGGAAGAGAAGAGAGTGTGAACAATATAGAAGTGTCTTCACAAAAAAAAAAAACAAAAAAAAAA
>VYZV01005113.1:91615-103273 GCA_013401275.1 Pandion haliaetus | reverse complement strand
TTAAAAACCAAGCCACTTCACACGTGCCTAAATCCTCCCCTGAAAGCGATCCTTGTTCCACCACTATTCTCATCTGACAAATGTAAATAGCTAATTGCATAGGTTCGCTTACATTGCAAACACAAATAGAAGAGGACAAACAAGGGAAAACAATTGTGGCACAAAAGCAAACAATTAGGAAGCAATTAAGACCGGACATCACTGTGATGTAGTAAACACAACTTTCACGCTGAACAATGCCTTTCTTCATATATTGGTGGGGTTATTTTTTTTTTTTTCATTCCAAACTAATGCTTCCATTCTGAGAAGGAAGCATCTAAGAACATTTAGAAGTGCCTATCGCTCACTTCATCAATTACATGTTGCCTGAAACAGAGTATTAGCAGCAAAAGGTTTTTTTCAAATGCAATTGCAAGCTCAGACATCTCACAGCCTGAACTGGTCTGCACAGCTCTGTTATTCCGAGGCAAACTCGTTCTTTCAGAAATAAAAGCCAGAACTCAGCTTCGCAGCCCTCTACCTCCAACCTTACTGATAAGGCAGCAGCACTCACGCATTGCTGGCTACAATTTATTTCCATTTCACCGTACACAAATTTGATCCACTACTTTCTGAAAGTGTACGCTAGTGTACCGCAACAAAGAGACATTTTGTCAAACTCATCAAGAATGAAAAGTCACTGACAGGGGGATGGCACTAAGTCAACTACCTAAACAGGTAGTAACGCACACAGGAAGCTGAATAAAGTTTGAAGAACAGGGTTGGCAACACAACTAAGCTTATTCAATTGTCAGTTTGCAGAGAAAAAGGGAGAAGCCTCCTCCCTGCCTTTTGCCATGTCCAGACACTCCTGCTGCTTCCATTATTCTGAAACCATCCCTCATGTAACTACACAATGACACCAAGTAACTAAATTAGCAAAAAACCTAATGCCACCAAAAAGGAATTCATAGTTTTCTGCTGGTTTAGCTTCTTCAACCAGCTCATTAGAAGGATGACAAGTACCTCAGTGAGCTTAACCCTGTCAGCAAACTGCACCCTAACAAACCATTTTGGGGTCTTCGGGGAAGATAAATGATGAGGGAAGCAGAGTGACAAGCACTTTAAAATGCCTTTTTCAAGAGAGTTCGAGAATTGTAAAATGAATTGTACCACAGGCAGCACAAAGGGCAACATGAAGACCTCTGTATAACTTATTCATTGCCATGGTTTCTGGAAGCTTTCTGTTCCTTGGTGCTTTCACTACCTTGAAAGTGAGACCAGCTGCCAGCCAAGTGGCAAATCTTTTGATAGCAGGCACTTCAAAACAGGAATTAAACACGGAGTTAATACTACAAATGAAGTGATGTGTTTCAACAACATTAAACACAAATTTCAGGTAAAAGCATACATTTCTACAGCTAGTAATTCAATGAATCATAGAATCATTCAGGTTGGCAAAGACCCTTAAGATCATTGAGTCTAACTGTTAACCTAACACTACCAATGAAAGCTATAAGCAGCTAAAAAAAAAAACCCACAACACCAACCCCCCCCATTTTACTTTCTGTGAAGTTCCCTGTCAGAGCTGATTCCATATAAACTCTACCTCTAAGGAATCCTTTCGCTTTCCTCGAAACTCAAAATTACTGTTACCAAGACTTAAAAACCAAAAAATTCTTTAAACAGTTGGCAGTAACTTTGCAGTTCTCTCTCCAATTTACTCACACAGGCAAACTCAAGAGACATTTCATTCCTGGTACTCTTCCAAAAAAACCCAAAAAAAAAGGAAAAAGAAACCGAATGCATCACTTATGGTACTGCTTAAAAAACAGGTTTTGCAGTAAGGTAACACATTCACGTGTCAAGAGCCTCTACCCTGATCTCTGCTCTAGGAACACAGCCTGCACAGTAGTATTACACTAATCAAGCTAAAACTGAAGAAGACCAGTACGTTAAAACACAGAAGAAAAACATCTGAATGTTCAACAAGCATGTATTTCCCATTTCTAACAGTCTGTGAATGCCTACACATTGATTTTCAATGACCGAAATTCCAGTTTAGAAGTGCCTAACAGTCTTCTGTGGGAGTCCTCGATAAAGAGGAGATAAATACCACATCTCCAACTTTGAACTACAGAAGGAGCATTCACAAAGCACTCGGTTGCTCTCCAGCTAGAGTAAGCTGAAAAACACTGCCCACTTTAGAAACTGCTTTAATTTGTAAGCAGCAGCAACTCAGCATCTAGGAAAGCTGAGGAAGGGGAAACAACAAGTAGCCATGATGTTCTTCAAAAGCAGGAGAAGACCGGGAAATCAGGAAGGCCACAATGCTTGTCAATCTGGAAACAAACACATCAGCTCTGGTTTTGGTATTACTCTGCAAGAGAGGTAAGGAAAATATGTAATGTCCCACTGCACTTTCTGCATATACATATACACACAAACTATGATTTTAATTAAATTTTTGAAAAAATTAACCCATGCATACCATCAGAAGAAGCTGCTATGCTGTGCTGTATAACAAGACGGAGAAGGAAGAGCACATCTTTCTCCCAATCTGGTCTACAAGCTAACTTTACATTGATCCATAAACTTATATGCTCCAGATAACAGCTACTTGTCCTCACCCTTACTTGCTGTTTCCATCAGCTCCTGGTCTTTCCAAGTCTCATCAGTTATGACTACTTCCATGAATGTCATTTTAAAAAACCATACGCTGGAATTTTCTGAGAGGGATTTACTAATACATAGATGGTTGGGGTTTTTTTGGTTTTTTTTTTAAGAAAAGACAATTTCACAACTTAAATAATAAAACTGAATCTTTTTCTTTTAAAAATAAATGGTTTTCATCTAGCTTCTTTTTTATGTTAAGGTTTGCCAGCATAGGATAATACAAGCATGTTACCATATGGCACGCCTACCAGAACTATCTTTAATTTTTTTCCTTGGAGATGTAAGCTAAAGTACCTGCAACTATGCTGTAAGTTCCTTTTAGAGAGAACTTATCAAGCTGACTTTTTTGGAACTGAAGATATTTTCTAGTCCAATTCCCACTTCTTAATTTTTTTTAATGATTCAGGATAACCTATTCAACCATTGAAGAGGTTTATGAAGTCTTTTCAGAAAGGAAGAAACAGATCAGAAAGAGAAAACAGTGGCGCTGAAAATAACAATTGCTGTCAAAACCAAGTTGTATTAATTCAGTAGCTCATCTCACAAGACAGTCTTTTTATAATGTTACCCATAACGAAAGAAGACAATGGTTTCCCTTGATTTCCACTCACCCACCCCCATGTAGCTTTATATGTCACTGGCCCTAGCAACAGTGAAGAATAGCAATGGATTTGTCAGCAGACAAGGACTGTGCAACGGGCCTGTGAGGGGGCCCCAAGCACCCTGTGTTATCCAAGCACAATCGCCCTGTTATTTGACAACAAGCAAGTCTGCAAGCAAAAGACAGCTTTTGGTATCGTAATCGAGTGACCAAGTGACAAACTACAGCCAAGTTACTGACAATAAACCTCCACGATAGCCAATTTAGAAAACATTTCTAGTCTAAGTGCACAAGGACAGTCTTCACCTGCTGCACCTTTATCACGATTTCAAAATTGTGAGTCAGTTCACAAAAAGACAACAGTAACACTGATGCAGAGAAAACAGCAGGGACAAACAATCAACTTGGCTACCTCCATACCAAGGAAACTCTTGGTGAAAAAGTACTATGAGAAACTATGTAAGAAGTACTGTGAAAATCTGGGGGATTAGCAGCTCAAAGTACAAGTTTATACTAGTAAATTTGTAAAAGAGTAAAGATATCCAACTACTATCTTTGAATAACTTTATCAAGTTAACATGAAATTCAAGTTTGATAGAAGGTGATGCTAACCTTCTGGATACTTAAAAAAGAAAAATAAAAAACAAAACTATTTGCCAGTTACATAGAAAGTTTGCCTGGTCTCCCTGAGGCCTGCTAGGCATATTCTAAAATTATTTTTTAAAATCCATTTCTAGACTGCAGATGAGCAAATTAGGTGCCATCTACAACACTCTGCCAACAACAGCTGAGACAGCTTTGCCAAACATTTCTAGCTTTGCCATGCAGTAACTTCAGTTTCCATTTCCATATTTCATTCAGCAGGACGATCTGAAACAATGCAGGTGGGGGTAAAGGTTTGCATCTCATTATTGCTTGTGACAGAGGGTAGAGGGTTTCATGCTTCTCTGTTACCAGTTAGCCAAATGCTACAGAGAGGGAGGCTCTCTAATTTGCAAACCAGACTCCCAGGACACCACTGTACTCGAAATCCTGTCCCCCCTTCTCCATTGCAGCAGCTGAGAATTATGAAGGAAAGGGACAGCTGGGCTTCTCATTAGAAGCACCGCGCCTGAATCCATGGACAGACATTTGTGCCCACCTCCCATTTGCAGCTTGCACCCTGCAGCTGATAGGTGTCTTTCAAAACCTCTCTTGGGGTAAGGCAGCATAAGCACAATGACAGGCGAGCTGGTTTAGTACAGCAGAGTTAAAAGATAAATGCAATGGAGAGATTTAGAAGGAAGCCAGCGTCGGTGTTACTTGTCTCCATGAGAACACAACTTACTAGAACAATCCAGCTCCCCAGATAAAGTATCTTCTCTAAAAGCAGACTACGTATACATCTGTTGGTTATCAATATAAGCCTTTAACAACTGTCAGATATTATGGCAACAGTCCCACTAAGTGCTTGCACGTAACTCTGAATGTGCAAGAACACTCAGCAGGGCAAAGGCCTTAATGGAGCTTGGTTCTGCAAGGGTGCCTTTTTCAGCTGCTTGGATTTGCCTTCCTTCCCTAGAGCACATCTTCACTTTAATTAACAGGTCACTGAACCGGTTTACATTAATTGTCAGAAGTACCTCGTCTTTGTTCCCAAGGGGAGGGACCAAAGTTCATTCAGTTGCTGTCTACGATGCAAAATTGCAAAATGTAAGGTTTTGCACACACCTAAATCGCCACCAATTCCTAAGGGAGCTTTTTTACGCTGCAGTAAACAATTGCCTTCTCATTAGCAACGTACATCCCGCCAGCGATGCCTCGCTTGCCTGCTCCCTATGGTTGTACCAGATCACCCTCAGTCATCTGCGCAACCATTACCTCAACCTGGAATTAACTTTTAAATGCTGCTGCTCACCGAAGCTGCGTCAACGCCATCCAGTTTTAACTCATGTACCGCAGATAACGCTACCGGCAGCAACTTCTGCCCATACCCTCCTTGCTGCGAGTTAAAAAAACATCATAAAGAAAAGGGAGACTCCAGCAGATCGGTGTTTTTCCCCCTGAAGCCCGCTCTCGCCTTTCTAGCGATAACCCTTTCGGCTTGTAACACAGCACCCACCGGGAAGGTGTCCCTCGACCCCTAATTAAAAGCCTCCCGCGGATTTATTCGCCCCGCGTGGCTGCTTTTTAAATTAATGTCCCCGCCGTTCCAGGCGCCCGGCCGAGAAGGAAGGTCGGACACCCCACCCCGCCCTGGGGGAACTGCCGCCCTCCAAACGCCCTCGCAGCCGGCCCCGAGCTGCCGTTAACCCCCAGCTCCCGCGGCTGGGGGCGGGGGGGCGGCCGTTACAGCCCTTAGCGCGGCCGGGTGCGTGTTCCTCCGCCTCCCCGGGGGACCGGGGCACAAAGGGAGAGAGCGGGCAGGGCGCTGCTCCGCCGCCGGAGCGGGACGGAGAGGAGAGGTGCGGAAAGAGGCGCCATGCCGGCGGAAAGCGGCCGCCCCGCTCCCTCACGGCGGCAGGGAGGGGTGGCGGCCGTGTCCCCTCGGCTAGCTGCCCTGCCCGGCGGGGCGGGGTAGAGGAGGACGGAGGAAGAAGGGACCCTTCTCCCTCCTCAGGCAGGCGAGACACCCGGAGCAACAGTAGCCTGCTCCCCACACGCCGCCGTGACCCCTCTGCGGTTACTCACAACAAGAAGCTCATGGCGATGGCGGCGGAGCGGGACCGGCAGCTGCCTGGGCTCGGCGCGGCTCGGCTCGGCTCGGCGCTGCTCGGCTCCCAATGGCAGCGGCGGCGCAGGGCGGGCGTGTGCGGGGAGAGCGCCGCGGGGCGGGGACACGGCCCGCCGCCTCCCGCCGCCGCCACTACCCGCGGCCCGCCCGGCCGCCATAGCCCCAAGCAGTCCCCGCGGCCCGTGCCGCTCCCCCGCGAACCTCCTTGCCCTCACGGCGGCAGCCGNTCCCCGGGCACAGCTTGTCCCCTCGGATATCCCCCTGACCCCCCTGAAAGACCCCCTGGTCCCTCAGACACCGTCGTCTTCCCTTGAAATGGGCATCCCTCTGTCCCTCCGAATATCCCCTTCTCCTCATCAGCCATCACCCTCTGACCCCAGGCACCCCCACCTGCAACCTGCGGCAGCACAGAGCTGCCTGGAAGCATTTCCCCCAGCCCTGGGTGACCCAAAGGGAGCAGAGAGCAGGGCACAACCTCCCACTAGCCACTGTCCTTGGGTAAACCTCTGCACTGCTCCAGGCCGCAGTGTCCCAGCTGTCACTGGGCAATACTTCTTGGGCATGGGCATAACATAAATGCCTCTGACAGCCTTTAGGTAGTGCCAGCAGTGAAATCCCTGCGGTCACCTAGCAAACATCACAGGGGAACTGAAAAAAGTGCCTGAGCAACAGTGTCGCCTGCCAGCATTCATCCCTCTTCTACCCCAAACTGCCTCCTGTGGAGCAAGCCTGCAGGGTACAGGAACAGAGCAGTTCACTCCACTTTAGCATGTCACGCCAGGGACTCAAAATGCGTTACAATTTCACTATTTTTGCCATCCAGGCATCCTTAGGCACTCTGTCCTCATTCTTCAGGTGCACAACAGATGGGTTCAGTTACCCAACCCACAGATAACCACCACAGTCATAAAAAGAATAGGAAGATCGTAACTGGCATTTCTGCCCTCCTCACTCAACAGTTGGACCCCTTTTAAAAGAAATGTGTCAAAATGGCTTTAATATTTCAACATAAATGTTATATTTGTGAGTAATTTTTAACTCAGCTAGCTAGGGCGAGCAGTCAGCTAAGAAATGACATCCCTCATAAGTGTAGATAAGGGCAGCTGCAAACTACTGAGGTAAAAAAAATTTAGTTTTTCTTACAAACCCTTGACAGGTCCTTCGCCTGACCTCTGCCCTGAACCACCTTGTGTGAGCATGGTTAAAAACTGCATTTCCTCCCATTTGTGGAAATACAATGTACAGCACAGCCAGAGTATCATTTCAGCGTAAGTTTTCAGATAAGCACAATTGCATCTTTGCTGGCAATGATTGTCACACAGTATGCTCTTACCAGGCAGGAGGGCTGTTCAGTGAAACACAAACCAAGGGTGTGCAGTGCATTGCAAAAGATGTCCGGCAGCTCATTTAACACCAGATGACAGCTGCAGGCTGTGTTTTGGGGGTCTGGGGACTGTGCTCTGGGAATCCGTACCTCCTGTTCTCAAACCAGGAACAATGCTCTTAATTTGGGGGTTTGTCTTGGTCAGTTTGTATGTTCCAGGGGAAACAAAAGATGGACAGCAGCATCCAGAATGCTTCAAAATAAAATATTCATATCAAACAAGGACCACACATTCCACTGTCGACTTAGCCACATCCAAGTGCCACCTCTTTATGGCAGAAATTACAATCCCAGGGTGTAATTTCATGTGAAAAATCTGCCTCCGTTTAGGTCAATAAGATGGCAGCTGGATTTTGGAGAGGGGAAAGGACAGGCAGCATGACCCCCAGAGATTTCCTCCTACCCCAGGGGGATTCTGCGAGCCCTGGCACACCCACAAAGCTCATGCTGCTGCAGGTAGGCCAGAGGAAAACCTGATGACTTTCACATTTGTTATCAGGCAAATTCAGTACATCGAAACATGCTACAATGCCACACAGCATTAAGTTTCTGTACGGCACATAAGGGGTTTCAGCTATAATGCCTTACGTGGCAGCATTGACAGTTGTCTGCTTCTCCCATGTTTTTAAGTGCTGAAGGTGCATTTTCTACTTTTCTGGCTCTGTCCTTCAGACCAAGTCAGAATGCCAGGTCAGTGCATTTCTAAGTAAATTAAAATTACACTAGTGTTTTTAAGACACTTTTAAAATCAAATGTTTTACTGGGCAGCGAAGGTGTAATTAAAAAGCATTTCATGACGTTTGCAATTTTCGTTTTGGCTATATTAGTAAAAGCAGGCATGAAATGGGTCTCGGCACTTTTTAACATGCTGTCAAAATAAGTTGGCCACGTAAATCAAACTCAAAGAAATATTGCTGATCTTTCTGGCACGTTCATGTTGGGACATGAATAACCTCCGTTCTCTGTTTCCACCCATACGCTTCCTTCTACCCACAGAATGTTTTATTTTAGTGGTAAGTTAAAATTAAATGTCTGTTACTGCAGCAGTCAGTAGGAAATACTTGGCCTGGGCGGCTGTCAGGAGAAATAGTTACATAATGTGTACATTTTATGTCTCATATTAGCATTGGTCTATTCGGCATGGCTGAGGGTCACATGAAGTGCTCACTCCAGACGCTGCTGATACAAGGGACTGGCAGCATGCTGCAGTCTTACGTAAGAGTTGAACTGCTCAGTTGCTTCAGGAAAGGCACAGTGAATGCACCCGTGGCCTCACGTCTTGTCATTTTGGTTTATCCATTATACTGTAGAGCTTAAAGAATTACTCTGAAAGGGCCCTCAAGCAGACAAAGTGCTTTGGTCCTGAACTGAAGTTTCCAGCATTTGCAGCACAGCTCAGTAAATGCAGAACATTCCAGCTGAAAAAAGTTCAGAAATTAAGATCACAAAACTTAGTATTTATATCATGAGGCATACAAAAAAAAAAAAGGAAGAACAACTTTGTTATGAATCGTAAATAATACAGTCTGTAAATACTAAGCTCTGTAAACATTCTCCCCACAAGCTAGATTAACCTGATAGCATCCATCAATTTTTTAATCAGATACTTGTTTATGCATTACGGTAAGGGATTTGATTTGTGAACAAGTGAAACATAGAAATATCACATCAAACCTGTGGTACATACTTGTAATTATTCTCTACAAAGAATGCAACGCACGACAAAATTGCAGGAACTACAAGGTTATTATACGGTGGTCCTAAGAGTCACCATAGTTCTGGAGCTGGGATGGTACAACTTGGCAGCCTTGTTATTGCTGGACTGTAGACAAAGGAATAAATTCGGCACTCTGTTGCCTTCAGTGCCTTTTCAGTGCTCAGCTATGCCTCACTCCTGCTACAATGTTCATACACTTCAGTAATAATGTCTCAGAAATAAATTATTCATGTAGGACCTGCTCCACAAATCTCAACAGTGTTTATGGTGTGGACACCATCTGCAGAGGGGTTCATGCTACTTACATTTCTCCATGCAAACTATGCTTTCCTGTTTTCCACAGTGGTGGGCTTGCTCAGGCTAAGTGCGCTATCTCCTGCTGAATGCTGAGAGAGTTGCAGATGAGCAATTGTGTTAATAGGCTCATTTTTCATAGAAAATGTTGGAAGCCCCACTGCTCAAGTAACTTAAAGCTAAATGAGTAATTTTGGAAAATACCACAACAGAATATAAGGTCAATTTTTCTTGATGACAGATTACACAGAGTGATAAGTAATGTTTCCCAGTATAAGATAAGCATTTGTTTTAGTACCAACTCAGATTTTCCTCTGATCAAACTAAAGAATAGCTGGTGTTAATTATTCTTAATAACAATCTGTTTAACATTAGGTATTGAAAAAGGCATCTTCCAAGGTAGATAAATCTAACTTCTTGGTCAACAGCAGTATAGAGGGTTATGTCCTGAGTTTTTTTATTTTTACTTTTGGTAACAGATTTCCTCTCGTAAGTAGACTTCATTCAACACCAGTTCTGTAGAGTGAAAAAATGCAAATTCTATTGTCCTAGGATGATTTTGTTGTTGTTGTTCTGATCATAGGTGCAGAGACTTTGATCTCTCACGTTTGCTAAGGAAGCTTGGAGATTCCTGGAGAACTTCAGTGCCAACAGATGCCCAACAAAACGGTGCCCTCTAAAGGTAACTCGCACACATTGACAAGCTACAAGACAAACAGCAGTGGGATATTTTTTCCTGTGCTTCGGAAGCAAATACATTGAAGGAAAAATGGTTGGAAGACGTGCATCTCTTAAAGAGACTCTTCCTTGCACCCTGCTTGGTTCACAAGAGAGGAACGCACATAACATTCCCTTGGTCTGTACGATTCAGGGATCTGCTTATTCAATTAAACTTAAAGCATGAAAGCCAATCTAGATAAAGTGTTCAAGATGAATTCCTATAGTTATCTTAAATTTTTGCTCCTATAAAATTTGCTTGCTTATTTAAAGAAGGTTTTGAAGAGAAACCTGACATGTAGACTATGACAAACTGGAATGTGAACCACTTGAGCACTGAAGTCAACATTTCTTTGAAAATGTATATAATACTATGATTTACCTTGAAAATTCGAAAGAGTTGAGAGTGCTATTGTTAAGAGACTGTGCTATTATCAAGGTAGTAGTCTGTCATATGAAAGTTTGTTACAATAAATAATTTATAAGAGCAAAAGCCAGCAACGAGATGACTTAAAAGTAGCTTGTTAACATTTTCAAAACAGTGATAAGAAACACTGAAGGCTTCTGAGAAATTAATGGGTTGGCAGTACTACAAGCTGAAAGACTTCTGTTGAAAAAACCCAAGGCCATATTTTGAGTGATAGTTTGCAGTGGCTTGAGATTGCAACTCTTACTTGGTGATCCCAAGAGTAGAACTACAGGATGCTGGACAGAAGAGAAAAATCTTCCCTGTCATGGCTGTCACCATCTTCCTGACACTGGGGTCCACATGCCAGGACAGCCTGGCACATCCTCATTCTGAAAAACTGCTCAGGTTCCTGCCTAAATACCCTGGATCTGAGCCTCCACAGTCTCCCTTGGCTTCCTCCACTGTTGGGGTAGGTTTTTTGGCTTGTCTTTTCTCTTCCTGCTCATTTTGCTTCATCCTAAAGATTTTTCTTCTGGGTTCAGCATGAGCTGCTTTACCCATGTGTACACTTAGAAAAAGCCAATGCCGGCTCTTTCCACCGTACCCCTCTTAGATGCGGCAGTAACAGCAGAACTGTTTTTCCAGTTTGTCCTCGCAAACAGGTTCGGCCAGTACTGTCTGCCTCTAATATGTAAGACTGCCAAGCTAGGATGGGAGCGAGGGGGAGAAAATCAGCTCTCTTCTAAAAGTCTAGAGGGAAGGGGTGTAAAAGGATTCTCGTGCTTAAGCCTGACTTAAAACTTAACATTGCAAACATACCGTGGGCTTTTTTTCCTTCCTGTTTTGATTTAAAAAAAAAATACAAACGTTAGTAGTGACAGAAGCTCTAAATGAGCATAAGCCAGTAATAACTTGTCATGAATCCTTGAACCGCGCTTTCCTGTTCCAACTGAGCCAGCTCACAAGCATTCCATCTACACCCCGTTTCCTGCAGAGCCCGAACGCCCTCTGCTCGGCACCACAGGCGACGAGACAACCCTGCCGCCTGCCGCCTCCCCCCTCGCTGGGGACGCCGCTTCGCCTCCTCCTTTCACGCCTAGAGCTCCCCGAGTCGGGAAGCAGCAGCCGCGGCCCGGACAAAGGGGTGAGTAGCGGCCTCCTGCCCGGA
>VYZV01005113.1:60436-86506 GCA_013401275.1 Pandion haliaetus | reverse complement strand
GCTGCTCTGTAGGCGTGCCCAATAATTAACACACTTCCCTACCCTCCAGTAAAGATTCTCAATCTGCCATTAATTTTTTCTTTGTCACAATCAAACGAGCTGATCTGACTCACCCATCTGAGCTCATATGCCTCTGTTTCTGTGTGATTAGCCAGGAAATGAGTGGTTTCCAAAACTGCTGTCAACTTGCTGTGGTTCATTCTTCCTTGGCTGTCAGTTTTATCCAGAAATGGCTTTCAGCTGTGCACAGTACTGAGCTTGAGTTAGTGGGGGCTGAGCTGTAAGTTCTGTCAGCCTGTACTTGGGGGTTACTTCCCTTAGTCTGGCTGCTCTCTTCAGGCAGGGAGGAAAGCCTCCTCCTCACTTGGATGTCCATATTCTCTTCTTCATCACTTTGCTCCTTCAATGCTGTGGAAATCGCCTAATACAACACTGCTAGTTAAATCTGTGTGAGGCACAGCTGGTACTGGTGCCAGCTCTCTGAAAGATTAGCACAGGCAGCTCTGAGTTAAGAGGTTCTGGGGTGGGTAGCTGGAAACAAGGCATTATAATTTTGTACTTAGACTAAACCTGTGAATAAGGGTTTGTTGGGTGTTTTTTTTTCTTTCTGTGCTGCAAGTGGGATCTTGCTAGAGTCCCTTAACGTTGCATGACATATTGGTGTATTATACGCATGACTTTCATACTTACCTTGTTACATTTTATCTCATCAATTTCATAACTATATGTAAAATCTTAGGACCCTGTGCATCTTGTGTGTCTGCCTGTTTCAGTAATCTGTTTTGGGGTTAGATGGATTTTTTTTTTTAATTTGGGGTTTGTAGAAATTGGAAAGTGCAGTTTGCAGAGGTGCCTCAGATACAGGGCTGCTTAAAAGGATGCATACTACTGAAAGAAATAGAAAATATATTTCAGAGGAGGTAAACCTGTATTTCTGCAACAAAACAGCATTTTGGCTTGTAAGTGATTGGTATTACTTCTACAAGAATTTTGTGTAAGGCTGTAAACTAAAGGCTTTGTCCAGACCAGACTGGTAATCTGTCTCAGAATATGTGGGTTTTTACAGGAGAGTGGCTGTCGCTGCAAGTTGAAAAGGGTTTTCATAAACATAAGTGTGCAATTCAAGTGAATTAATTCTTCAAAACTGTTGCTTGCCATACCGTGGCTCTCGCACCCAGTACGTGAGCAGAGCTGAGAAAGGAGAATGTCCTGAAGGTACTTTCTCAAAACCTTGAGTTCTTTGTGGAGATGCAAGATATGCCATGTAATCTTTTCTTTTGGATTCTAGATATATAGAAGTGTACGTAAGTAGAAAGCATCACATGCAAAGGCATGTGCCTTATGACAGGCAGATGGTGGCCTACCCCAAAGTAAGAAGAGAACAAGAATCCATTTCTGAAGAAAGGGGACTGAGTGACATGGGAGGCTCCGATGCTGAAAGAGAAAATAGTGAGTCCCTCCCTGTTGTGTGTGTTCTTTGAGGCCCCTTTCATTTTGCCCTCATTGTCTGCTGTGAGCATGACCCCAGCTGTTATTGAGAGAGATGATAATTGCAAGCCTTAATGATTTTTTCTTTTTCCATTCCACAGAATTATGCAGGGAAGGAACAGAAAGCTCAGGGCAGGTTGTAGAATCCAGGAACATCTCATCAGCACTGCACTTTGTCCACATGAGGGGTTTTCCTGCCCAAGCTAGTGCCCAAGACATAATAAATGTGAGTAACAGTAGAACTATGAATGAAATTTGGTTGTCATTACTAATGCAAACCCTTGATTAATTATTACAGATGACGTGACTTCACATTTTTAATTTATCTGTGTCTGTTTTAATCCTCAGTGCTGCATGGCTTTAGGCTGAATGTGTTTGGACACTTGAGCTTGCTGAGGGTTACAGGCTCCCCGGGGTAGCAGTGGCCTCATGGGCATAACTGTGATGTGCTTACCTCCATAAATAAGAATGGATTAAAGCTTGCTGGGCTGTCTTAGTATCTGTCATATTGACTCAAGTAGTCATTTATAATCTGAGCTAGATTTCAGAGTAGCTGATTGTACAAAAATGAATTTCAGAATCTTCTTAGTATCAATTTTACTTCACTTTTAGTAGTATACAGCATTGTAGAGCAAATGTACCTGCACTTAATGACTTTGACGCATACAGAACGTGTGTGCTGCATGAGGATTTTTGTTCCTGTCAAGAATTACTCTGCCAGGAGCTCACAGAGGGTGGGTGGCTGCACACCATGGGACAGGTGACTTTGGTGTGCCTCAGCTTCACCCAGACAGAGAAGGAGGGGTCTTTGCTACTCAGGAGCTCAGACTCCCCCATAGCTGGACAGGCTTTATGAGTAAAAACATCAAGTTTCTCACTACTGGGGTGCATTACTGTTCTGTTGGTTTTTTTTCTCACCAAACTCTTTTGTTTTCCTCCTTTTCAGTTTTTTGCTCCACTGAAGCCCACAAGGATTATGGTAGAATACAACTCCCATGGAGATGCCACAGGAGAAGCAGACGTGCATTTTGAGAGCTATGAGGACACGGTTGCTGCAATGGCTAAGGAGGGGTCACAGCTGCGTAAGTAATGAGGAGGGAGGTCTTACAACCCCAACAGCTCCTTGGCTAGTTTGGCACAGCTTGTCATGCTACTGTTAACACCCTGTGCAAAAGGATCATCTTAAATGTCAATTTCCAAATTACCCTAATGTGTGACATTGGCTATGCACAAAGAAAAAAAGTAACACAAGTTGCCGAACACAGACTACCTCTCAAATTGTTCCCCAGAGTGCAGTGCCATTGAACTATTCCTGAATGAACATCCAAAGGCAAAAGAAAACTGCTAGTGACAGTGGCACGGTCTCAGATTTGGTAAGTGCATCCTTTTTTGTTGTTCCTGTTCCATTTTTAGCAACGTGTGCCTCAGGCTTATATTTCTTATGCTTCAGATTTCAACTAGCTTAAAGGCTAAAATTTAGAGTGGCTAAAGGGGATCATCACAGGTCATCTGAGGTCAGGCATCAAGCCTGGAGCCTCTGGCTTGCGAATCCAGGTTCCAGGGGATAAAGGTCCTCTGGTGAAGGGGCAACAGCTCCTTTCTGAGGTTACAGCCGGAGCAGAGAGATTGCTGCGTGGCCCAGACATTGCCCAGCTACACAGGAACTTACCCTTTCACAGCTGAGACCTGTTGGTGTGTGCAAGAGAGCTTTTTTCTTTTCCTCCTCCCTTTAAAACTGACTGTGAGTGATTAAAGGTTCTGATGGGGTTGTATTCCCTGGCACAGAAGAGGAAACATGGCTAAACATTTTCCACAGCTGTGGATTAACAGTATTTGGTCTTTTGGCTGGGGGAATGTTACTTACAATTACAAACAAAGGAGTTTGGCAGAGTAACATTCTTCAGGTTAGTTTAGTTTTTAATCCATCCACTCTTTCAAAAGCAGGCCAGGTGCCTACCTAAGTGTGCTAGTCAGCATGGTTTGAATGCAAGCAGGTTGTAATGTTTTTCACAATGTTAACCTGGAGTGGGGGGATGTCCTGTAGTGGGACAGTTTTTGCATTTTTTTTCTTGCACAGAAAGTGCGTGTATCTCCTTGACATTTACAAAAAAAAAAAACCCTGCAGGCTGTGTTGGGTGCCAGCAGGATGGAGGTGGCCCTCCTGCAGAGGCAGGTGCAGTGTGGCACAGCAGCTCCTGCTGCTGAAACAGCATCAGGTCACACTCCTTGTTGCAAAATAAGGGTTTCCCCAGTCTACAACTCTGAAGTAGAATGTTTGTACCAGGAAAGAAGTTTCCTGTGACCTTTCTGGAAGGCCCTGGCCAACTTGTAATGCTTCCATGAACTCCCTTCTGAAAGTGTGGGGGGGTGATGGTCACCACTCCCCGAGGTCATGTCCCCACAGCTGCAGCAGGGAAGGCAAACCCGCCTGCCCCCACCCCCACCCCACAGCTCTGGATTTCTAATCTAGGCCAGGATTCAAGCAGCACACCTGGCTGCGACCTACATCCCACACAGCCTCCCTGCCACCAGAACATCCAGAATAATTTCTGGCCCTTGCGCTGGGACTCAGCCCCAGTGGAGTTAAACACCTCCCCACCCCATGTGTGTGTACGTTGCAGCCCCACATGAAAATGCCTCACCTGGTAAGATGACAAACAGCTACACCTTTTTTGGTGAGATCGTTCAGTATTGCCAAATCCTACTATTCTGTTACT
This sequence comes from Pandion haliaetus, assembly GCA_013401275.1. Lineage (NCBI taxonomy): Eukaryota > Metazoa > Chordata > Aves > Accipitriformes > Pandionidae > Pandion > Pandion haliaetus. Next base: position 82,301 of record VYZV01005113.1, on the reverse strand, counting down.
GGAGACAATAATTCAGAATAAAATGCAGTGGTGCATTGGAAAACAGGAAAGCAGTAAGCTGCAACAAGGTAGTGATTTTTTTTTCATCTTCCTTTCTTTTTAGGCCAAAGCAAACACATTCCGTGGGTATGAGCATAACGATGGAGTACAAGTGTCGCTGCTCAGTAACAAGGATGAACTGTATAAAATTTAGTTTAGCGTTGTGTAAAAGCATGTAATAAATTATGTTGATGTACTGTGGAAAGACTGTTGCAAAAGCAGAAGCAGCTGTACTGGAGGAATGGCAGATGCTGCAGGATGGAGCAGTTCTAGTCTCCAGCTGCATAATGCTGTACAAAGCATTAATAAACCACCACTATTCACAGTAAACAAAAATCAGAGCAATTTAAGATCCTGACACACAAGAAGTCAGCGGGCACACCATGTAGTACAGCCAATAATACCTCATTCCTCCTACCACGTTTCTCTCAATCTGTGTAAGCATCTGTCATCTGTTGCCAGTTCTGAAACACTTTCATACGTGTAGCCAAAGCAGAATGGGACGGAAAGACCACTTGAGACACAGGATGCAGATGATCAACTTTTTATTATCGTGTGGAACAAAACTAAGATCCAAAGAACTGGCCTCTGCTCCCCACAATCCAAACGTCCAGGTGTCAACCCACACTAGCATTACAAGCAGTACCTGAGCAAACGTGCCTTGAACATTTGCAGCATCACGAAGCGTAACGTGCAGTACTTGCAGGCAGAGACATTCACTTGAGTCTGAGGCAGCAGGAAAGAGGCAGGTGCTGACACAGAGCTGGCAGCAAGCACAGTCTCGCTCTGACCTTTCTAAATGCCAGTTTCCATTACAGCCACCAGAGCTGTGTTCTGAAGGTGGTTTTTTTCACCCACCTCCCTACTTGTTCGTAGAGATCTCGCATGACTTCAGAGGGCCTGCTCAAGAGCTGTCCTGCTTCTCACATGAACAATAGTTACAGCCTTCACTTCGAACAGAGTGGCAGCCGCTCCTGCCGGGACAGTCAGAACCTGGGACAGGTCACAAATAAGCTGTTGCTTTGGAGCTGCAAAATGCTAGACATAACAGCATTAAAATGGTGTACAGTAAGGGCCCTGCTTCCAGTTTAATCCTCTAAGGTGGGAATTGCTTGGGTCTCACTTTGGGGAGATGAGTCACACTGGGTTTGGACGCAGGAATCTGAGAGCTTGTAGATGCATACAGGATGTACACAAAATCCCACACTAAATTCAGTGTCTTCTCCATTCACCTCTGGTGTCTCACCCCTTCAGAGCAGTGTGCCCACACCTGAGTTCTAGGCTTTTTGTATTTCAACATTCTTTACAGCTACAAATCTACTTTAAGGGACAGCAACAAGGGAACGTATCTGGTCACTAGTGCAAAGGGACAAAAAAGCAAAGAACTACTTAAAGCTGTCCCCCTGTGAAGGGCTCTGGATCTGAAGGGCACCGAGAGGAGCTGGAGAACTTGGGTGGCTGAACACACTGAGGCCTAGAGAGAACTAGAAGAGAATAGTTCCTGGTACAAACTAGCACCAGCCACGTAAATAACCTCAGCTCTGACATGCTTTTTAATGTGGTTCCAGCCAGTCTAATGAATAGAAAATCCCTCTGACGAATTAAACCACTAACCCCTAATAAAATACGTACAGAACCAAATGCATTTGTCACATATAAATACATTGGTTTTCTGTGGACTACAAAACATTCAGTGGTCTTAAAGACTAAAGTAGGCTTCCAGTATAAAACAGACCAAACACTACTATGACATGCTATGTGCTTCATGAGGAAGCCACCACCGCTTTTTGGAGTAACATAAAACTCCTTGAGGTAACAGCAACAAAGAATGATGTAGCATGAACAGTGAAACCTCTTTAAACTGTTTCAAATTAGAATTTCTAGTGGGTGAAAAGCATTCCAATTTCATCTCACTTCCATTTTGATATAACAAAACAAAACAAAAAAAAAGTGAAATGCCAGGTTATTACAATGACTCTTCCTAGTGCACAAGGGGGAGAGGTGGATCAAAGTGGCCCTAAACCTTCTGTGCCATGATGAGGATTTGGTATCTAAATACTTGGGAATCCAATTCCTCCTGTAACCACACCAAGACAGGAAGTACAGTTAGACCCTTGGCTTTGGCCACCATTGTGTAGTCACAAAGTCACAGTGAGGGTCTCCGAGAGGAAGTCAAGAGATACCTTACGGCACTTTGTGCCAGATCAGTGCATGTCATCAGTTCTCACATTGTGCGTGCCTCAAAAACACCTACACCACCCCTCCCCCCCCACCCCAGCCCCTAAAATAAAGAAGGAGAACTTTCACAGCTTGCTTTGGATTTTTAGATGCTGATATGCACAGGAAGCCCATGGCCAGAGGGCCGAGCCAAAGAAATGAAGCTAGAAGGTGTTTATTGGCATCTTACCTGGCCACCTTACACCTGGCACTGATGCAGCATGGCTGAGCCAGATTGTTAAAGGCAACCAGGAAAGGGGAAATGGTATTTCAAGTGCAGCCAAACATGGGGATTAAAAATGCTCCCGTTCTGCTTTCAGTGAGCCTGTGCTTAGCAGCAGCATGCTTTCACCTCACGCGCTTGAGGATGAGAATGTTCCCGACTTGCACAGGCAGAGGCATGTGCACACACACAGCTCTCTCTTTGTGCAGGGGCTCTCTGTTCTCACTGCGCCCCGAGGCTGCTTGGGCACACCCTGGGGCTACATCACACGACATTCCCAAAGCAGTTGTCCCCAGCACAAGCTCAGGTCTGAGAGCAGGCAGATTTTTGTACGGGGAAGGCTCAGACTGTTGTTTTAGTCACAAGAGACTAAACACCACGAAGATGCTTCCCTTCTGACCTCCAAAGAACACAGGCAAGTGTCTTCTTTTCACATTCCCCCCGAACAATTCCAGAAATCGTCATCAGCTACAACAATTTTTTGTCACCTCTCTCTCTCCAACCCGCCCCCTACAAGGGACTGGTCGAATACTGCTGGATGAGCTGCTTGTGACAGGGATTGCAGACACTCTCAGGGTTAATGCTAGACGGGAGGGGCAGCTCATTTGCTGAACAGGCTTCACAGAAGATGCCACCACAGTTCTTGCAGATGTTCTGGAATGCAGGAAGAGGACAGAGAAATTAAGGAGATGCTCAAGACACAAGCAACACAGAAATCTACCCTCATTAACGTTCAGTCAACCCAAATCCTCTGCTGGGCTAGAGAAAGATGCTCCAAAACTCCACTCTTGTCCACTCTGAAGACCCTAAGATTGCTCCTGGGCTCAGGACCACTTTATAGCAAAGCTCCTTAGGTCAAATGAGAGTAGGCAAAGGCTTATAGTAAAGCAGGTCAGAGTTACCAATAATGAACCACTCCAGTTTTAATTGGCTCACTCTGCTAGAGCATTTGTCACAAGAGGTGCATGTGTGTATTTTATAGCCATAAAGACGTTGGGACAAGTCTTGCCTGAGATGAGTATTTAAACGTGCATGTGCATTTGGAAATTTATTGAAGTCAGATACAAAGCTGCAGCATTTGCTTTGCTTTGAACTCACATGTTTTCTCAAGATCAACGCAGGGGAGCAGGAAAGCCTAGAAATCCTACACAGAGTTCCCACATGTGTAACAGGAGAGGTTCATGGGGTGATTGGGGTGGGCAGTCGGGGCCCCACCCTCACTGCCTGTTCTAAGCATCATGGTACAGCAGTGCTGAGGAGGAAAGGGCTGGCTTCTGACCACGTCAAGGAACGCTGTCTTTGCAGGTATTGTGGTGCAGGCTGGCTTGGGAGCAGCAATTTACTCCGGCAAAAATCACTAATTGCCAGATCTCTGTGCCAGGCAGAACTGCAAACCCAGCTGCAGCTGGGAGCCCTTACCTGGAAAAGCAGCAACTCTTCACCCGTCACTCAGCTAGACACGGCCTCTCCACATGAGCCTGAAAGCTTCCTGGTCAGGTAAAACCTTGCTGTGCTCCACAGTCCCTCCCCAAAAAACTTCCCAAGACCTATTTGGAACCGAGGTACTGGTTCAACTTTACCCAGGTGCAGAGGTCAGAGCCCTGCACGCCTTGTGCCAGGCAGCCAGCCGTCCTGGCACTGCCCTAAAGGACTCCTCCCTGCTCCCGTCTGTCCACAGCAGCCTTTTGGTTCAGGTCTTGGCACATCAGCTAGGGGAAAACACAACCCAACACCACCTTCCAGCTCCCGCCTCAAGTACTTGCACCAGTGTGACCAGGATGCCTGCTGCACTGACAGCATTTTTATCAGTACCTTGACTCATTTTCTTGCAAACTGCTCCTCATAATCAGTGGAGTAAAGTATCTGGATGAAGGCAGCACTCCCACTGAACACCCTTTTTGGTAACTCTTTTGGTAACTCTCTTGTAATCTCTCTAGATTCAGACTGTAAAGCAGTGAGGAAAGCAAGAGGGGCTTAGCCACAAAAAAAGAATAAAAATAAGAGAAAAAGGCAAGGTGGCTTAAATGGAGAAACAACAAACAAGTGTTAACACCTTCTATTCTCATTTCTGATTGATCCCAGAAAAAAATACGCACTTAGCTAAAAAGGGAAGAAGCTGCTAAGGGGAAGGGAAACCAAACCACTGAACACAGAGCAGAGTGGGGAACCCTCAAGCGACCACTGTTTAACAAGTTTACTTTAAGGGTAAAGTAGACTTCAGAAAAGGGCTCATTTCTTTGTCCCAAGTCACCAGTAGGAAATCTGTGCTATTCAAAAATGAAAATCAGAGGAAACACACATTCACCAGATGGTGGAGATGACAACAGAAGTCCTCGGAGTTACCTTTTTTTTGCTTCGGCTGCTTTCTTCCTGGCAGAGCTGGCAGATCTCGGCATTTCCAGGTCCTGACAGCTGTTCCTAAACCCCAAGTAAAAACCAAGACAACATTCTGCTTTACATGGCACCTATATTAGAGCTCTGTGGCTGATCCGCATCTTACAACAGGAAGGAAGATTTCACATGCTCGTGTTTTTAACCCCTCTCTATTCACAACACACGGTGTGGCCACACAGGACCACCGTGCATTTGCAGGATGATCTACAGTTGTGCTGGCTAAACCACGGGGCAGACGGGGAAGCACAGCACAGCTGCATGAACCAAGGACCACTCAGCTCGATTTTCAGGCTGAGATCAAGGCTGCTGGCCCAGCAACAAGGTGGGAACTAAACATCTTTCTTGCTGTGAAAAAGAGCTGACATGCAGAAATTCCCAGCAGACAGGACACAAGGAGAGTGTTGCAGCATCCCATTGACAGTTAGGGATCTAGCTGTGCTTTGCTGGACACCAGGGGGAGAAAGAATGAATTCTGGTCAATTTGGCATACATGAAAAAACCCCAAACAAACCAACTGACCAAAACACCCCATCCCTCAAGCCTACAGAGCAACTGGCAGAACTCTAGCCCAGACCAAGGAGGTTAAACACCGCCATTTTCATCAACACTAAATTACACTACACTTTCATTGCTCTTTTTAGACACCCCAACCCCGGCAAGGCATGGGGCAAAGGAGTAATAAAAGGGGTTAATATTAGTTTAAAAAACAATGTGGTTGTGCTGAGGAGGCAAAAAGAACTCATGGAGGGGCAGCAGTGCCAACTGAAAACCTTTCTAATGAGATAAGCAGCGCTTTTTCCACTAGGGAACAATCACTGCTATGGAGTCTACAGACAAATCCTCCCACCCAGGCAAAACCCGAAGGACAAACTTCAGGGTATTTGGGCAAGGAAGATGCTGCAGTGACCCAGGAGCTCCCTCAGTTCCCTTGCCCTTCAGTATTTCAATGCAAGAAAAAGAATCACCAACCTGCTCTTCCTGTGTGCTGCTCGGTAACCTACAAGAGAAGAACACCATCATTTGGAGCTGGCACTTCAGTCACCACATCATTTAAAAACATCTGGTTCTTCAGATAATTATCAGAGAATTCCCTCATCCTGTTTTTCAAATCCCACCCATACAGATTTTTGGTTTTGTTCCTTCAAAACCATGCTGCCAAGTCCACTCGCATGAGAGATGAGGAGTTCATAACCTTTGTCAAACAGCGAAGCAAAGAGGCTGTATGTGACTAGTGCTGTTTAAACATCCAGCACTCCTGGCTAAATGGGAAGAGCAGAAGAAAAACTTGTAAAATGCCTTCAGAAGAGCAAAGGAAAGGGAGCATGAACATAGAAAAGACTATTTAGATGGTACAAACACAGTTTAAAACTAGCTTTAAACATGTTACTGCAAAATGCTTGATCCCTTACAATGTCCCTGAACAGGCAGCAATGACATGTTTTGAGGCCTACCAGAGAAAGCAACATGATGCTCACACTGCTTAAATACTCAAGGTGAAATGGGGATAAAAAGCATCTAAGGCCTGGAAGGTTTTTAATATCTGGTAGAACAGAGTTGAACTGAGCTTATGCTATTTTTAAGACAATAATTTTCTGATTAACTTTATATTGGCATTCAGTGCACTGCGTCAGAGCACTGCTTTTTTTCCACTGACATTCAGAGTACTTCAAATAGGCTGTTACCATCTCCGAGCGAAGTCCTCATTACAGAGCTGTTCCCTGGGGCTTTTAAAACATCCTTTCACATTTAAAACCAAATCTGAAACTTAGCTTTCAAATACTAAGCAAATCCTACAACAAGAATCCTCCTCTAATATTCAGCCTAGAAACATGCTACCTGAACTTCATTTTTATACAACCATCTTCTTGAAATACTATTTCAAGTTCTCTTTCTCCAACAGCTTCTATTCTTGTCCAGAAGCTGCTGTTTATTAGCTCCAAAAGCCATTGACCCACCAACCCTTCTCCTTTCTGTCACCAACAAAGATAACTTCTTTGGACATGAGTACCAAAGGTCCAGGTCTCTGCAGCATTTGGCTTATGAAGGTTCATTGAGTAAGAAAAATTAGTAAACAGCAGATTTATATAGAAACAAATTCAAAGCTAAATGGGGGGGGACAGAGAGAGCTTTTCAGACCCAGAAACGCTGGTGGCAAGCAGTAGAACCTCCTTCTTCCCTTTGAGAGCTATGAAAAAGCAGCAAAGAGACCTCAACAAAGGGCATGAGGTTGAAAAATCTTTCTTAGAAAGGCAAGTTGCGCTATTCCAAACTTTCCACCAGCAAAGAAATTAGAGAAGGGGAAGCAGGACTTAGAAAAGAAGGCAAAAAATGAGATTTCTTCCATACTTGTGTGGCAGGACACTGTTCTCCTCTCTTAGTGGCTGTTTCAGTTTAGCTTTTTCTTCCTGGATTTTAAGCTTCCCATCCTGCCAAAAGGAAACATTTACCCATCAGTCGAACTATATGAAGACTCCAGTTTCACCCCTGCCACACTGCAAAGGGAGACTTTACATTGCTATTTCAGGAATACTGTTCTGCCCCTCCTTGGCACAGAGGTGTATTTGGACACATGAAAGCATACAAACACCAGTTCACCCTAGCAGCAGCCCTACATGCTTTCCTTTTGCTGTGAACAAAAAGTTGACGTCTCATTTTAGAGATGGACTCTTAAATATGTCCAACGACCTCCTTTTACTAGAAGGTACAAGAAACTTCAGTCACCCTTTTTTACTTTAACAGCAGAGGTTGAAAAGGTAGACGGGCTGAATAAGCTTTTTAAAGACTGATCAGTGAGACAAATCCGCTCAGCTAGGAAAGGAAACAAATCCTCCCCTCCTCCCAAGCTAAGACTCAGGTCATAGTGCAAGCCATAAGCGTGTGTAACACCACACAAACACGACTGTCAAAAACCAGCTTCCCGCCTGCATGGTAAGTGATGGCAGAATCACCCACGTGTGTATTGCTCTCCAGTTGTGACTACAATCTCAGCAGAGCTCTTAAATTTCTGCAAATGCAAACTTCCACTGGATCAAGCACCACCTACAAGTTTTGTGGCAAAAGAGAAGTCCATTCTGAAATCGCTTTTTTGCACGTTGGCCCATTTGTTCCTAGTGGGAGCAAGCACCCCACTCGTTCCACAGTGCTCGCCTATGGAGTAAAGGAGGATAACCCCAAGCAGTAACCTGGTCTCAAACCCAGGGACAGGCTGTCAACTAAGCAGCTATTCTGCCTTCCAGAGAGCTAACCAACTTTTGCTTTAAAGATCAGACTAACCAGTTTTGGGTTTGGGGGTTTCTTGCTTTCATTTTTACTGCCCAACTGCATCACACTCAGTTCTCGATTCCTTCTACTGAATTATAGCTGTTCTGCTACAGCAAATGTGACTTTTTGACAAATGACTCACGATGCATAAATAACTTCACTGAAATTATGTGTAATATTGGTTAAAAAAAGAAAAAATTGAACCATTCAAGCAGCCCAGGGGAGCCCAGCGAAGGCAACTCTCAAGTGCAGCAGCACACATGAGAACTGTGGAAACAACTTCTCTTACTTCACAGTTACAAGTTACAAGTTACAAGTTACAAGTTGTAACAACTCAGTTACAAGTTTTGTTCTCCAAAACAACTGTTTTACTGCCATTTCCCAGCAAAAGAGCCTGTTTTGTTATACAGAAAAAGCTGCAGAGCAGATTTTCACTTTCAAAGGCAAATTTACTGCTAAAAAGGGAGTTTCACTTGGGGACTACGAGTTTGACTCTCTGGATGAATGCTGCTCTTTACTTGAAAACTGAATTTGCTAATGCACAGCACTGGAAGAACACTGAAAGTGATTCGTGATGTCCTCAAGATAATTTTGTCTTCCAAGTTTTACTATTTACCTCTTTTGGGAGAATTTCCCTTATTATGATGCAAAAAATAAAAATAAGAAAGTTTGCTTTTCGTAAGATGTAACGCATACAGCATCTCTCCTGCTGTATTACACTTGGTTTTATTAAACTAGTAAAGGAAAACCATGATCATGGTCAAGATTTTGTCAGGCACCCAGCTTGGAAGAGGAAACCAGTGTTCTGCAATGAAGTGTAATGCTTGCAATATTATTGTGAGGCCCAACTCAATAAACTGCCTATTTTGCATGTGTAAAAATGTTCCAAATCTCATTTTGTTGTGGCACATTAACTATATACATTTATTACCTAATAAAGCTCAGGAAAAGCAAACGAGCAAAATGAAACTATACTTCAAACACAAGCCAAGAATAAAAGTCGTATTACCTGTCTTAGCCAATTCTTTGCGCCTTTTTTGTTTTCTTGGCTGCGTTGGTGACTGTGTGACCATCTGTCTCTTTCCCGTTTCAGTTCTAGTTCAAGGTAGCTTCTAGAATACCAAGGTGCAATTGTGAATAAAGGCTATGGTTTTGTTAACACTTGACGTGGAGAGCTAATGAACTATTTAACCCTCTCTTTACACTAAAGCAGTTGAACCCCAACTCAAGAGCTGAAAACCGCTTCTTTGAATAAAAAGTTGTCTCGCAATGTGTTAAGCCATAATATGTCAGGATGGAAAATCTAGAAGTTTTTCATCTAATTCTAGCATAATTTTGCAGGAAATAAACCTGTTGACTATGCCTGCAAGTCCTTAAAAAAATACTTAGTTATCCATCTAATACAGAACTGTTGATCAGTGCCCTGTTCAAAAAGACGTTGTTCTTCAGCATGTTAACCGCTACAGGACAGGCTCTGAAACCAAAGCCGACATCCTTGACCACCTCCCAAAGCCATCCACACAGATGGATGGGACTGTTCCTCCCCAAGAGCTGTAGCAATTCTTCTGACACCTCACCTGAAAGTAGGGCTTGGTCCTCATGGAGCAACCGAGGGCTCAAGCCGAGGGCTCCTCACTGGGAGTACTCTGCAGCCTGCCCTGCTGCTGATGCTGGCTGAGCAACAGCACATGAGCAGGTCAGTACATGGGCTTGAATAGGTGAGGTGAGCCCAGTGGGCTGAAAGCAGGATACATATGCTGTTTTACAGACTGCAATCAACTCCCCAGTCTAGCCTAACCTGTAATGAAGGGATGGCACATGCTCCTTCACAACTGCTAAGCAGTCGGGCTGCTGATCCGCACTGGTACTGTGGCTTAGGCTTTTGTGTCAGTCCCACATGGGGCATGCTGCGGTACATCAAGCCAGAGGGAACAAAGACATGGCTGAGCGCAGCACATTTATGTTTGGGAGGACTACTAATCAATGGGTCAAGGACAGATGAACAAGCACATCTGAGGTCCCTGACGCAGCCCGAAGCAGGCTGAAGAGAAGCACAACTCTAAAACTAGCTGTGGGTTGCAGAGCCTTTGCTCTGGGCCACCAGAAAGCTCAACACCTCCACAACTGCAGCCTGCCTGCGTGCAGCAGCAAAAAAGCTCATGGGGCACATGGACCGCAGGGACTGAAGCACTAGAAACACCGTCTTCTGAAATCATTACAGGTAAAATATGGTAGCTGCTGTAGGGAATGACCCCTGCCCCAAAATCAAAGCCTATAAACCACGTACCTCGTGGTAAAAGTAGTGGCAAGACTCGTACCATAAAATGTTCAGAATCTTCATTGCTATTAAACCCACCATTATCCATTATTACCTTGTTAGTCTCCATAGCTCTCCAACAGTTTTTTAAATAACTCGTTAGGACTACAGCCTCATTAACTACCTAGCCTAACTGAAGTGAGTAAAGCTGGTGGAGTCTTAGATCCAGAAATTAATACTTGCCCATGTTGATACTTAAAAACAAACCAAGCGAGGGAATTCTTGTTTGTAACTTGATTTAAAACCAACACCACCATGAACACAAAAAGCCTCATCTCCTCTTAAAGGAATGTAATTCAAGCAAGACCACCCACTGCCCACTGCAGCACCCACCAATAACTCAATGCTTTAGGAACTCAGTTAAATAAAGCAGTACAGCCTCCTGGTACAGGAGGTTCAATCGTTTTCACTGTCATCTTGATTTACCTTGAGCGAGAAAGGAATCAGAAAAAGTCCAACTGATACAAAAATTGACCAATTTACAAATGCCCTCCCAAGGTAGCTACACTAAGTAAGTTAAACTGACTCAGTCTAAGGTGGCTTCCCCCTTTATACCCGATAACACTGCTAAGCTCAGCCATGCACACCCAGGACCTTGCACGAATTTCTGACAAAAGCCATTTGCTGGTTTTCTGGGTAGCCTCTGTAACTTTTTGAAAAAGGAAACAAAAAGCTGTGCCAGGAGGGGAGGAGGGACAAAATAATAATTAAAAAAAAGCATCCAGCAATGCTTCCGCACAATTCATCCCAGTGACCTTGCAACAAACCAATGATGCATCATGGCTGCAGGAGAGATGCTCTTCTATTTTAAGATAAGAGGATTTCTCTGTTTTTCTGATACTGGTAAACTGATGACACTGCAGAGGAAACTATGATAGCTCTCACCAAGTTCTCTACATTTGGCTTCCAACTTTTTGGTCACCTCCCAGCAAAACTGAGTCCAGTTTCAACTGGGGGGGGCTTGGGGGGAAATCACAGCACTAGTTGCCAGACTGACAACCAGGATTGCTTCCCTTGCTCCAGACTCTTCACTGTTACCTCTAGGCAAAGACTTAGCTGCTATGTCCCTGCTGACGAGAAGCAAATTGTTTGCTTTTAGTGTTAGCTTTAGATTCCAAATGAAACTATTACAGTGGAAAGTCTGATGCAACGCTAGACTAGACCTCTAGAGAGGTCAGCGTTGCCATCAGAGACCTGACGGCGCTTTGAAGCACACATCCAGCTAACCTTCATTCCCTAGAGCAGGCTAACCTGCAATGCGATCTCAGTGCAGGCTGAGAATCTACCCAGCATCCCAAACAAGTTTTGCAGCTTGTGGCGATCCCTGTCCTCCTGCATCTCTAGCACTGCCGGCTTTCAAATGAGAAGGTTATCAGCAGATGCCCAACAAATCTAACCGCAGTGCAGAAAGCCCCATTGGGCATTTCCATGTTCAGAAAAATATCCTGACATTTCCACCCAAGAGATATTCTGCTGCCTGCTGCTGGTGTTCCACTGCTATGTAAGATTTGTACTTTTGCTGGTGGTTTCCACTGACCACATAGTTCTTTTGCATTTTCTTCCAATCCAGTTTTTCAAGTTGTAACTTTAAGAAGACACACGTTAAGAGATTTGCCATCTCACAAAGCATTTCACCTCCCCAGAGTTAATGCCTGCCTGGCATCTAACATGCCACTTGTCTCTCCACCTTCAACCCCCTACTTCCTTTTGCCATCACCCTGCCTGCTTTCTACCAGACATGGTAAGAACAGCCCAGAAAATAGATTAGAAAAGGATCTCTTCACCGCTGCCTGGAGAGCTCTTCCACTTCTAGCTGGAGGCTGTTGATTTTGTCCCCAAACTCCTGCTTGAAGAGACGGTTGTCCTGCTGGGCCAACTGACGGTCCTTCTCTGCCTGTCGCAATCTGGATTTGAGCCACATGAACTTGTGATAAAAAACAAAAGCCATGGTGGGGAGGAAGACCGAGTTTAACCAACAAATAAAAAACCCAGTGAAAAGGTAAAGCCAAAAAAAGGAATGGTAAAAACAATGGAAAGGAGGAAAATATTTTAAAGAAAAGCAAAATGTAGGTGAACCAGGCAGAAGCTCTGATTTTCAATAGTTTTTATTCTATTACTACAGTTTACAGCCACTAGATGAAAAACATAAAACATCACTTTTATCCAGATTCAAAGCAAACCTCAAGTACACAGAATTTTAAGTCAAATTTGATTTTAATGTACGTTACATTTCAGCTTTACACATGTAACCGGAACTTGCAACATAGGTTAGCTACTATATTGAGAATTAGTGCATTTTCCTGGTCTCTTCCATGGACTGACACATCGGCTCAAGGACCCAGGCATTAGTACACCAAAGCATTTGCACTTTGGGCCTGACATCAGAAATGGTCAGATTCTTAATTCTGTAATTTTTTAGCATTGCTGTGACAGCAAACAAAACCAGCCCAACCCTCTATTTCTACAGAAGAAATCTGGGGAGGGGCAGGGGAGTTCACTGCTCTAACTAGCTATTTGAATGCCTTGATGAAAGCTTCCACCTTTTTATTATTATTTTATTTTTCTCCAGGTAGTTAAAATGAGTTTCTAGTAAAAGGTTACTGAAGGTTAAGTTTATAGTTTCAAGCATGTGACTTGGGCATCGTGTAGAGATTTAAAACGGGTCTCCAAGTCTGCCTGTGTGCAGGAGCCCATTAAACAAGCTAAGCGGTAGTACACGCCTGCATACAGGAGGACTAGGCTGAGCCTCACAGATTTTTAAACGTACCTAGTGAGAATCAATAGGTGTTCTTTCCCCAGTTGTATTTCAGTCACATTTGCTGCCCACTGCCCCAAGGAGCACCAGTCCACAGGACAAAGGGAGAGCTGGCACCAAAGAATTTTTACAGGCATCTCACCAGAGCAAAAAAACCCTTATTCAACACAGGAAACCGCCAAATGTGATCTTCTTGGGAAAAAAAAAATAGTCTTTAGGGGCACTCATAACCTAAAGCCTGTGACAGTCCAGCATGAACTTCTGTGCCCACAGAAAGAAGATACTAGTTTGTAATAGTCCAGGCTACAGTTACTTGAAGTTTTGAACTGGGATGTTAAACTGGCAATTATTTTTCCTATTAAGAGCTGTTTCCAAGCTTTAGCTGTTCTTTCATTAGCAAATTCCATTTGTATTGAGCAACAGAAACTCAGAAGCAAATGAAAGAAGTGTAATGGTAAAAGGCAACTCTTCCTGTTAAACCCCTAGCTATTCAGACAAGGAATGGTCAAGTACCAAATTACCATTTCCACTCCCCACCACCATGCATTCCCCCCCCCCCCCCCCCAATTTTTGTTTCTTTTAAACACTAGAGTATAAAGATCAGATTATTTTTTGTAAAACGTGTAACTTCCCTGTCTAGGAAGAGGAGAGACCTACCAAAACACCTCTCCTTAGCTTCCTTCAGTCAGGAAGAACCTCAATGTACATCTAGAGGGATTCATGGCAGAGGTAGAAGGCAATGCAAAGATAAGATTTCCACTGAACTTACCACTCTATCATGTTACTCTAAGACACCTAGCTACTAATTCTGGACAAATGAAATTTAAAGGAATAAGGATAAGTTCCCACCCTCCCACCAAGTCACTAAGGCAAAATCGTTGCAAGCAGTCTCCGTCACAAGAGGGCTGGTCTTCATGGTGATGAGCTATCGAGTCGTGCTCATTTGTCTTGGACTTGGGGCTGAACCCACAGAACAGAAGTGAATGGGTAACGGCTTGGGGTACGCACACAACTACTTTCAACAACTTCCAGGGATGCATTTTTTCGTCTACTTCACAAAAAGGGTAACACAGAAAACTAGTTGACTTTCCAGAGATGGCCAATCTGATAACTGGCTTGACCAACGCACCTAGTACCTCTACATGTTGAAGACTTGTGCTGCTGTATACGGTATGCATCACCGGGATGTACAGAGCCACATATCTCCCATTCCTTATGCTTTTCTGGTGTGTTTATTGGCCAACTATTGGTACTTCAACACAGTTTAAATGGCAAAGTTAGGGATTTTTATACCTGACTAAATCTCTGAAGAAAAACTCACTGATTTTAAAAATTCAGCAAATTCCAAATCAACTTTAGGTGACAATTAACATTTTAACAGTTGCTTTTAGCAATTTGCAAGTTCTCCCCTCATAAATGAGTTCTGATGTCAGAGCTGTGAGGTGACCAGACATAAAAATGTCTAATGATGCTTCTGGATCAGTTTGTTTGCTGCACTATTTAAGGTTTTTGCCTGTTTCACCAAATCCTTTTCACTGTATAAGTAAGTCAGAATGAGGATAATGAGAAAATGGAAAAATAAGAACAGCAAGAGAAAAAGAACAAATCAATTAGCTGAGTAGATATCACAAAACTTTTTAAAATACAAATTTTCTACAAACAAAATGACCTTTTTTATAGAGAATCATCCAGAATATAAACCCCAAACCAAGAGCGTTAATTTAGTGCATCAGCCTACTCATTAAATAAATCCCAGATATGCTGCTGAGAGCTATGCTTTCCCCTGATTTTCCTGGAGCTAGCGTGACAGTCGAGGCAATTGACAGAGACTGAAGTTCTGAACCTTTGGCCAAACCACCACAAGGCCTGGCTTTGAGAGCAAGATAAAAGGGTAAAAGGAGCACTGCTTCTTCTCAAATCAATCTCACTTTGATGCTGAGGCCCTCCTAATTTCATGAGGGTTAGTAACATGAGAGCAACACAGTCATTAGGATGGAACTTGTCCCAGTCCAAATGGGTATTATACCTATGGGCTATCTTTATCAACTTCTAGCGACAGCCAGGCTGCCCTCTTGGCTTCCTCTGTTTACTTTCATGTGAGGATTTTTTTCAAGCTCATCTCCTTCAGAAAGTACAAGGCTGTTCATAAAGAGAATGGTTCAACTTGGGGTATTTTTTTCAAAACAGTACCAGAGAGATCTGGAATAACCAAGCAGCTCTGAGCCTGACCTCTGCTGCATGCTTGTCCTTCCTGCTCCCACTGTAATACTGTCATTAGCAGTCAAGCACTTCTCTTAGTTCATATTTCTATTTTTTATCAGTGCTATCAGAAATAGTGATTGACTTGTAATGAGCGGATAACACACAAAAGTGCAGCTGATATAGATAAACAAAGCTGCTATATTAATTACTGGTTTAGTAGTATATTTTTTTCTAATGGAAGCCTACTGAGCATGCAAAACACTTCTCCTAACAGCATCTCAAAAATTGTAGCTCTCCTCATGGAGCTCTGTTTAGCAGTGGCTAAGCAGAGCACTCGGACTCTCACCTGGTCCACTCAGGTCAGCAGGACACTACCACTAGAATACGCACATGATTTTATAATTGCAAAAGTTTCATTTTTTACCTTTGTTCAAGCTGTTTGATGGTGGCAGCCATCTGATTTGTTTTTTCTTCCAAACGGCTGTTTAATTCACTCTTCTGTTTCACTCCCATGTCTGAACTCTGGAAAAAGTAGCATTGAGGTTTTTTGTAAGTAGCAGCAAAACCAAAATAACCCACACTAAATCACACGGCACATGAAATGAAAGAGGCAGAAGCCAATGAGGCAGGAGAAGGTGCTCAAAAGCAAATGCCAGGTCAATATTGCAAGGACAAACATCTTGCCATACAGGTGTAGGCTACATCTGGACTCCACAAAAGGGCAATACCATAATCAATGAAGCTTCCTGCATAATATGTATTAATGCAGTACCTGCTAATATCCTTTGACTGTTGTGCACAGAATGATTGGCTCAAGAAGAGCAGAAGCAACTCTTTGCAGTTCTAAAATTTATTTTAGAATTTCTTTCTGAGCATTTTGTATTGCTCTCTGTCTTAAGAGTCCGCTTTTGTCATCACACAGTAATGGATGTATTTACACCATACGCCTTCAAATACTAGATTGTACTGGAACAGAAGCTACCATGGTCATTTTTTATACCACAGAAACACAGAAGACGCTTTCCTCAGTCAAGCACATACATTTTTGGATCATCATGAGTCTTTCTTCAGAAGAAACTGCATTTTCCTTTACCTTCCACCACATTCCATTGTTGAAGTACTACAGCTTTCTAGCAGCAAGACAGAAGTATGCTATACAGCCTGTAACCCTTCCACACCTAGCACCTTTTAAATAGGCAAAAACAAGAGCTATCGCTTTTATCTGGAATTCACTGCATTTGGCTCAACTATTTCCCTACCTGCAGCTTGAAAGAAAGTTCATGCTTTAGGGCCCTGAGGTCATCCAGTTGCTGTCTGAGTGCCACCAGTGCATCCTGCTTCTCACAAACATCTTTCTCCAGCATCTTCATGGCTAGCTCCATCTCCTGTCGCATCCCGATCTGCACCTCCAGCTCTTTCTCCACATCCTGCAACGTACGGATCAGTCAGCATTACCACCATCTGTGAGATAACCACCCCTAACTGGTGCTCCTACCAATGCAGTCACTACCAAGAAGTGTGCTGCATTGCCACAGCGTCACAGTTACAGATCTGACCCATCAAGGACAAAGGACAACAAATCCACATCTTCAGTCCAATATTAAATCAACGTAAACAGCATTACCAGCAAAGACTCAAGAAGTACTATATAGACCCATCTTTCCAATGGAGGAGACTAGTGAAAAGCTGGCAGACTTTATTTCCTAAATGCATTCTGCTCAGGCACCAGCTGAACACACTATATTGAGTAATGCTCAGAAAGTGGCAATATCCTTATCTGCATGAGGACCGCATCAGACCTAGAAATGCAAGTGCACTGCTCATTTTGAGAAGCAGACCTCAAACTGATCAATAGAGCCACAAAATTAACATTGCTTCTGACAAGACTGTCTCAGATCAGGCTGTAGCAGGCAGGCAATAATGAAAAAAAATCCCCGGGCCAAACATTTCCAGAAATGATTGCCTGACATGGAGTTATTACGTGAAAAAGCCAATTGCAGTGAGCTTCAAGCTCATGCAGCCCTTACCAGCCGGAGCTGAGTCTCCTCCTTTAACTGTTTTCGTGCCTCAGTCAGTGCATGTCCATCAGCAGTTCTGTCTTTAGTGACCTAATTTAATGAAGAAACAAATTCTGCAACTATCAAAAGGCAGAGCTCCATTCAGTTAATGCAGCATGCAGCTTGTGTGTGAAATGACTCTATTTCCCTGTTTCCCCAAGTGCTCAGTGCACTTCAATGGATATAAATTAAATGGACAGACTGTCCGTTTTCAGAACTTTCACAATATACTAAGTATGGTTACAAAGCCTCAGAAAAAGATACTACGGGTTTTAAAATTAAAACCAGATTCTGCCATAGTTCCTAGCACTTTCAATAAATCAACAAAAAAATATTATAGATCCTGCCCCTTGATTTCTGAAAAGGGTAGCATTTCAGGTCAAAAAAGCAGAGCTCCTATATCCAAATTTTTCTGCCACCCCCTCAGTAAATCATCCTTCCTCCGGTCTCTTCTGACACCTCCACCTAGCAAGCCAGCAACACGCTGTGTTAGCTCTTGGCTCTGCGCATGCTCACAGTTTAATTGGCTGTGGCCAGGGTCCATCTGTTACCCTCTGCAGAGGACCCACCTGGAGTCACTCTTCTCTACGGCAGTTTTTGTGTGAGATACATAAGGAAGGAAAGTCTTGTCCAAACATGGACTTCTCCATTGAATTTGCGCTGGAACTGCCCAAAAGGTTCAGTCATCATTCACACACACACCCACCAACCTTACGATTGGACTCTAAGATGTAAGAGCTTTCTTCTTTAACCCGTTCCATCTCTTCTTGCAGGGTAATAATCCTGTTGTTTGCAACTGCAAGCTATGAACAAAACAGAACAACAGTAACATATCAGAAACATACTTGACCTTTTTTTTTTTCTCTCTAGACACATATTCTGGACTTTTTTTTTTTTTTTTTACACTTGAAGTGAGAAAGAAAAATACTTGGAATGGCAAAGACAACTCAGCCTCTACCATGGAGAAAGACTATCTGAAAAAGCATCAGTTAGTGCCAGTGTGATGGATTTCCAATATTGCCTAAAACAGACTTCCCAACCTATTTTGGTTCCTGTCTTTCAGTACAGTTATTGATTTCTTCAGGTCTCTACCTGCTAGACTCAGTGTAACATGTGGTTAGTCCAACTCAACAGAAATCCTTACTCCATTCCCCTTCCCTTGCCAAAGATAACAGAAAGGAAAAAAGTGAGCACATGGCAGCTAAGTTTTGTTGACTTCTGGGAACTGAAATATATTACCAGAGAAGAAACACTTGCATGTGTTTGCTAAAGCTTCAGTAGTTTGGGTACACTGCTAGGTAAAGCATCTGAGTTGTAAGATCTCAAGCATTTGGGCAGGAGAAGCACAATAAGAGCTCATCAGAGGAGGAAGATTTGGCTGGAAACAGAGGATGGATCAGTAGCACACAGCACCCTTACAAGACAGACAGGACATCTGCCTCAGAGGAACTCCCAACGAAGACATCACCACAGACTAACAGATTACTTTGAGTGTGAGGTCAAAGGCCAAAACTCCTTCTGGCTTTGTAAATCATAACTTACATAAGCCTTACACACAAGAAAAGCTCAGTCATAACTAAGTCCTGCAAATAGCCCTGGTTTGCACAGCGTGTTCCAGTGTGACTTAAATTTTTATTTTGAACAGCATGCAGACTTCAATAAGATACAAGCAACTAAATTATTAAAAATAAAAAAATACTTCAGTCAACATTGCAATTAATCTTATAGGTACCATGCCTAATGGGCACAGCACTCATATTCTGCAGGTAATAAATCAACAGCCACTTATTATAGCACTGAGAAAGGCAGCCTTTACTGCAGACCACCTTTTTAAAATTAAAAAAATATTTTCATTGTAAGAAACATTTCTTACTCCTTAATTGCAAGAGTGGATACACTAATTTCCATTGCTAAAGCTTCTCATCATTTGGAATGCATCCATTAGAGTAAATGTTCAATAACCAGACACACAGACCTCCTTTAATGAGTGTGAACAAGCAAAAGAGAATTTCTATTTCGTGTTTGTACTGCAAGAGCACTGAGACATCCCAATCAAAATCATTCTGCTGAGCTAGGTGACATGCAGACAGAGATACTGTAAAACTGTTAAGATGAGACCTACTATCACCCAGTTGTCAGAGAACTGACCCCAGAAGATTTTATTACATTTATGCCATTACTAATGAACTGTAAGACCAATTTTAAAACACAGGTCACACCTATGACTCGCGTACCAACCATTTTTCATGCTCAGTCTGAATGTTTTATCTATAATGATAATTTTTCCTTTATTTCTTGCAAATTGTGACAGGCTAGAGAAAGTTATTGAAACACTTCAATTACTGTCTTTACACTGCAGCAAACTTCTGCACCTGCCAAGATAAGCAGACATTTAAAAACTTCTTTGTCATGTCTGGACATCTCATAACCTACATCAGGTATATGGCATTTGAAACCACAGCCACCACACAATTTATTCTAAGACATTTTCCAAAAATCAGAAAGCACTTGAGGACTTCAGGGGGATAAAGTGTATACAGTTTTTAACATAAATATTTGGTTGTTTTTTCCACCTTATGTTTAGTTAGTAGCAACAGCCAGTGTAATTCCTTGGCAGGTCAGTTCTTCCAGTTCCATCATTAAACACACATCATTATGTACACCAGAAATCTGAAAACAACTTCTCTCTTTCCTTTTTAATCCAAAAGGCCAAAACATCAGATGATTTTCTATTATACTTACCTCCTCAGTCAGTTTAGTGTTGGATTTTTCTAAGGCATCCACCTTGGCCTGTAGGTTGTTTACTGTAGCACTGTTGAAGAGAAAAAAAACCTACAGTAATTCCTTCTTTTTTAAAATCCTGCTTTCTATTTTGTTACACTATATAATAAAGAATAAATAAATCATGTCTTACCTTAAATGTCTATTGAGTTCTTCTACATAGTTCTTCTGGTCCAAAATAGCAGTTATCTGACCATCTCTGGAAAAAAGAAGTAACATTCAGTTCAACCATTTGGATTCAGAGAACTAAAAGACACCATTGAAGGTCTAAGAGGAAATGTGGCGATAGAGCCTGCTTATCCAGTGTAGGACCTATGTAATATATATGAAATAGTAAAGCCAAGTTACAGCCTATGCCTCCATAACCAGTCACTGTGTCTTGACTTCTCAGAAGCTGCAACCAGTATATTCACCTGGATGGCTTTCAGGCATTTTGGGACACACANNNTTCAGGCATTTTGCGACACACAAAACAGAATGATTAAGGCAGACAACATTTCAAAGAGTACAGCAGTATTTCAAAGAAAAAAACCTGGTTTCGCACTACATTTACATGACAAGAGTCATCTCACCAAAATCCGTTCAAGGAAAACTGTCAATAAATGCATGTTTTGCATGCCCTTCCAGCAGGAAGTTTTAACTAAAAAAAAAGAATGTTCTAAAAATTAAACTATAAATAAAATAAATGCAATCAAAACACCTGATCCTGAGGGATAATTATTAAATATTTATCTGAATTCAAACTAGTAGGACTGCCTTAGAAGGAAAAAGTACTCTTGAAGAACTTCAGAAAACCGCAACACCGGATCTGTATGTCAGTGCACCCACACTGTATTTTTCAACCACTTGCTCTGAATGTTGCACAGCTCCATTTGCGTATGCTGGCACAAGTACTTTAGGCTATCATTACAGTTATGATCTTTTCCAATTGGAGAATTTTTTTTTCCTAAGGATATTAAGGTGCCAAAAATCAACTACTATCCTGCTAGCCATACAACTGGTGAAGGCTACTAAGCTGTTTACCGAGAAGGCTTTAAAGAATGGCAGACCTAACTCAGCAGAGGGTCCCTTTTAAAATATTTTTACCTTCAGTTGCCAGTTAAGGAAGAACAGACAGCATTTCTGGGAGACTTTCCCTTTACCCTGCCCCTCTGAATATTTCCAGTACCTTATTCATAGATTATGGTTTATCCTAGAAGAGCAATTCAGTCTAAGTAGCTTTTTAATTAAAAATGTAACAGCTTGCAGGACAACATGGAATACTTGAATACAAGTTACCAAGAGATAAAAAGCAGGACAGTTGTGCATGTACCTACCCTTCATTGCCTTTCGTGCTGTTCCCATCTTTCAAATACATTGAGAAATCAATAACTCCAACCTAGAAAAGAAAAATTTGCATTTTACATTACATACTTTTTCTAAGACTAAACAGTGTCCGTAGTTGTGAAAGTTTAGAGTCATTCCGTTAGAACATCAGTACATATTGTATTATAGCAAGGATTCATTATACCAGTAATCTACCCAAAATTAATGAAAACATGGTGTATTTCAAGCAAAAATATACTAGGAAAAGCAGCAAGTTGGCAAGCTAGTCTTAGGACATAAGGACAAAACATTAC
>VYZV01005113.1:35145-55387 GCA_013401275.1 Pandion haliaetus | reverse complement strand
TACTGTTGAGTCACAAAAGCTATTTTTAATGCGATAAGATATCCTATCTCTCTTTTTGTTCCTCAGCTTTGAAGACATTTTTAGGGGAAGTGACAGTTCCACATGAGGCACTCTCTTCAGGCCTTTTGTTGAGAAAAATCACAATTAACTAGCATTTTACGGCCAAAGGCACACTGACATGGGAATAGGCGATATATCACATTAAGGGTGCCTCGATACTTCAAATAACTACAAAAGCTTTAAATTTTCAAGAAAGAGAAATTTGAAGACAGCTGTTAATCTTGTGCTTTACATCTTGACAGCGCCGTACTGAATGTCATGGCCATCACTTGCTCCAACTCAAAACCCCAGCTACATCCAGCAACTACAAACCAGTAAGAATTCTCCGCTTGTGATTTGTTCTTCCATCTAAAGATAACCATGAACGTGCTCACACTTGATCCACCAATGTGTTTCTATCCAGCCTTGCATCTTTCCTTCTCAGGATTTTTTTTTTTTTTTTTTTTAAAAACTTGGATGTAACATGGAGCCGATTCCTACCCCTCTCTCTCCATTTTACCAACACTACTGTTTTTTACCACTGACAGTAAGGAGGTGATCTCCATGGCTCCTCCAACAGCTTGCTCTAAGTCCCAACACACACAGATCTTTCAAGACTATATTCTTCCTCTACCATATTATAAACATTCAGACCTTTATTACTTGCTAGTTGCTACTCGTTGCAAAAAACAGATACAGACATCCATTTTCCAACCTACACCCTGCCTGCAGGCCTCCTGCTCCCTGACCTGTACAATGTGCCCATGCCAACAGCCATCCTTTCATAGCGTGCCTCCCTTCCCAAACACCATCAGTGCATTTCCAACACCTCAAGAAACAACCTTGTTTACAACAGTACTGTCCCGTAACTAGAGTGAACTTGTCCTACGTCCACAAGAGATAGAGCGTGCTTAAGCTTTAGACCTGGACATACACAGTCATAGAAATTCTGGCTACTAAAATGATGTTGCATCCGTTGCAAGCTTTCTGTTTGTACCTGTTCCACCTGCAATCTCACACCCAATTTTTGAGCTCAAGTTCTTCAGCCCAAGCAGTTTCATGCCTCTAAGGCATATTTATTCTCGGGCTGCTGTAAACAGCCATGGACCCTTGAACCAATTTGCCACCTTCAGGAGTGAATTTACTACACCTAGCAGCAGAGACACGCCCAGAGGACATCTAAGACTACATATCTAAGCACAGGGTACACATTTTATCTGCTGTACTTACAAAGCATGCTTGCATTTTGCAAACAAGTAAAGCAAATAAATATCGGAGACTGAAAACCTTCAATTAGAACAAAAGGAGATCTATTTCTATTTAAATGCAGGGGAGCACATAGCTAAGTTTGATGAAAGAAGCCGTAAAAACATCTAGAAATCTAAGCAGTGGAAGAATGGCTGTTCCTGCTGACTCTGTGGAGTACCACCACCCAGACCCATGCAGCGATGCTCACCGTCGTCGGGGTCTTCTCAAGCTCTTTTCAGCTGTTCAGAGGCTCTGTCTCTTCAACTTACAGACAGCTGAGAAAGGTCCCTGCATCTCTCCTTAAAACATCTCTCAGGGTGAAGGAGGACAGGAAGAGGCAACCCTCACCCTCAGTGGATTCAGTCCCTAAGTGAAGTCTTGCAGAAGTTTGGGTTTGTATTCAGCAGGCTTGCCACCGAGCAAACATCAAATCTCTACTAGGCAGGTGGACTTGAGCTGTCTGGATTGTTAACAGTCCTCCTCCTCTTGTCAATACAACTGTGAAGAATGATTTCTTGCAATTTAAAATGCAACAACTTAGCCAAAAGAGGCCAAGGGATATATTCTTTTGTGACTACTGCAGTCTCCTATAGGACTCGTCCCAAAGCTGCAAGTCATCATCCCACTTTATCACGATGCTGATAGTGTTAAGTCCAGTTGATCGAATACAAACTCCTTGTCATCTCAAATGTACTGCCACTGCCATGAGGCATCTTGTCAACATCCCCCAGCCAAAAAGACAGCAAGGAGCAAAACCTTATAGAACCACAGAATCATGAAAAATCACATCATTCCCGCTTCCAGTCTTCAATATCTCCTGCATTGAAAAGGTTGAAAAGCACTGCAGGCCCAGCAACCTGTAGCAAATAGGAGTAATATTTGATTCCAGTAACCTATAGCTGAATCCAAAATGGGCAAGAGCAACTGCTACCATGAGACTGAGACTCCTTATGGCAGACAGAAGGAGACACTGAAAGGCACCTCAGGGTTGGGAGATGAAAAGCAACTACTGAAGTGGAGGCACAAACATCTTCAACCAAAGAACTTGAGAAATTATGAGAGGGAATCAAAAGAGAGCATTTGTGAAACCTAGGAACACAGATGGATTTGCTGAATCTGCCTCTGAAGCATGCCACGCTCAGATTCCCACAGCTCCAAGGCTAGCTGGCACCCAGGCTGCTGAGGTCTCATTATTGCTGCTTAATTTTGGGTAGCCTGTCTGCCAAAGGACAGGCTATTTTTATCGGGGATGTTCCTGACGACTCAAAGAAATACTCAGATCTAGCACCATGGCAATAGCGCTAACAACACTTGAGCACACATCATTAATGCTGAGGGCTGTGAAAAAATCCACAGTATAGGGAGAGTGATGGGTCAGGACAGGTGCCACCATTCAAACCTGATATCACGGCTGCATGTGTTTAGTCTCTCCAAAAGCACGACAGGACAAGGCCGCTCATCCCCTTTCTTCTCCAGGACAAAGCAGTACCAGAAGTCTGCTTCTCTAAATTTCACTGGAAGCATCCTGGCAGCTACTGCACTGAGCAGCCCAAGGAGGGAAGGTGTCTGATGGAGAAGGGGAGCGTACAGACGGTGCTAAGCAATGCCAGCTGGAATTGCCATCAATTGACAGCCACAGGTTTAGCTGCGTTCCAGGCCACACCAGCTGCCAGACAAATGCCTTCTTGTTCAGAGAAGTGGCAAACAAGTCCAGTTGTTCCTGTGCCTCCACCCAATCTTCTACTGTTGAAGGACAAAGTGATCAAAACCCCCTGAGAGTTTTGTTTTACTAACTGTACACTTTTCAAGCACCGATTGGCTTGGCTCACATCTTACAAAAAGGCTGAGATTAGGCATTCATAATTTATTTTCATACTTTACAAAACTTCAAAGTACTCATTTAGGAATGCAATTCTCATAGCAGCATTGGACTGGAGAAAGTGGGTGACTTATTGCCTTTGCAGAACTACTACTATTGTAAGCTGATAGATTAGGCATGTACATTGAGCAGATTACCTGTTCTGGGATTTGCAATCCGTTTTATGATTTACAGTGTAGCTAACAGTCACCATTACTAGGAATGCAGACTCAGGGAAAAAAAAAAAGGACAGACAAAATATTTCACACAATTGCAAAAACTAATTTTTGTACATGCAATTAAAAAAACTTCTGTATATTTTCTTCTGTGTACTTCTGCATAAAACTAATGAACACCACCTCCAACAGCATCCATCACAGTTGCCTTTTAAGAGTATACAAACATCACTACAGCATTTGTTTCTACTGCAGACAACTGTTGTCACAAAATTGTGCTTTGCTTCGGTACTATGATTCAAGATCCACTCAGAACAAGGTTATCCGGTTAAAAACCATCAACCTGCTCCCTCAATCCTTCTGGTAGCACAACTCCATCTACAGTATATCCATGCTTCTGGCCAAGACAGATAAACAGCAGAAATCACTAGTAGGTTTAAATTACCTGAGGCAATTTTTGTATGTACCCTCAAAAGAGTATGGTGCTGTGGTAAAAGAAACAAACAGACTTCTTTTTTTTTTATTTATTTAAATACATTTTGAAGTTTAGGTTGAACATGAATATTTGCCCGGCCAGGCTTTGTAGAGAAACTCTTATGTATATGCACACTGTGCATACTGATCTCAGTAGTGAGATCAGACCCTTTAGAAAAGCTGAGTGTTTGCCTCCTAAACATATCTAAAAGTTTTAAGACTTGACTGAAACCTTGTTAATAATCACAGCGCCTTTTCCTTCTTCCCTGTCAGGGGAATAGCAATATACAGGAAGATACAGAGACCTCCTCTCCTCTCTAATCAAGATGTTTCCTTGTGGTCCAAGGTGCCACAGTGGCAAGCCCCAAGCGACAAAGCACTGCCGCAGTACAGAGCAGTCCTGCACCCGCAGCCCGAGCAGCTCATTGATCCAATTGGTAGCAAGGCAGGCATCCAAAGTGACTCTGCTTAGGTGGCAAATCAATTGCTAATGCAAAATTAAAGAAACCATACAAGACAACTACATGGAAAATGTTACTTTGGCTATGGTTATTAGCTAGTTTGAATTGTGGTAGAGTCCAAGGATACTGCTCAGAATTAGGGCCCTACTCCATTACACACTCACAGGAAACCATACACATTTTTTAAGAGGATCGAGAGCTGCTGCCTCACACAGACCTATACTGAGGTCAAGGGTACGCTTTTTGAGGCAAGGCACATGGTTTTCTGCCAGTTGGAGAGGTCTGACTGCTCTATGTCAACTGGGGTCAATAATACCCTAACTAATAAAAAAAACCCCTCAAACAAACAAGAATAAGAGGGGGCATATGAAACATGTTCAAGACAACTAGATTCTTTCAACACTTAAGAGCTATCGAACATCTGAGCTCATGAAAGCACTTAGGAGAAAAGAAAAAGCAGGCCTATGCTTTAATTTAAGACTAAAATGTGCAGTCACGGTCTGAAGAACTGAAAAACATTTTCATGACATTAACTAATCAAAGGTTTCTGCTTCGTTAGTCTGTTGTGAATGATGGTGTTCTGCATATGCAGCTCATCCAAGATTCTCATCTTGCAAACCAACTGTCATACAGTATGAAACTAGATAAAATCCCAAAGATATATTCCAAAAATTAAATCCTAAGTAATTTATACCATTGTTATATGTGCTGCAACATATAGACCTTTAAAACTGAGTCTAAAAGAGCAGGGTAAGCAAGCAAAGGTGACTTTTACGCAATAAGACTATCCAGCTGGCTTTAAGTCAATCCAGACACTTTCTGTTTTGACAAGTCTGACCCTGACGTGCAACTGTGATTGTTTGAGTCAGTACCTTCTCCAATTTTCTTTCTGCCTCTAACTGCAAAAACTCTGCTTGTGTTTTACTATACATGCCATGTCATAAACTTTAAAAAGTAAGATCTTGGTGCTTAAAACTTTGCCTTTCCATGTGGTTTGGATTTCAATGGAAGTGACCTTAAATTCTCAAGACACTTTGCTATTTAAATATTGTAGCTTCTACAGAATAGATGCGTTTTCTAACCAGCAACATGGCACATGGGATTTAAGTAGTCATGACTGAACTGGACTTGCACCACACTAGAATGGCAGGGTAAAATAATCAGCTCACCTGACTGTCTCCTTAAAACACTGAACTCCCAAGTTTCTAAAGAGGTAAAACTGTGCCATAATCATTCACACGCTAACAGCATGAAAAGCAAAAGGTTCCTGAGAAGCTTCCATGAAGAAGTTTTCAAAAGCATCCAAGAATCTCAAGAATCCTGTAATTTGTTTAAAAGGTAAAATATGTACCCAGGAACCTAAAAGTCAAGGAAAAAGTCAATGTGATACTGGATCTCAAAGGGTTAAGCTGCAACTGTGACTTAAGTACTTATCACCTGGTGACAATAAATTTTATCATTCCTCATACTGAATTTTGCTAAAAGAATTAAGAAGAAACTAAAATAAAGCTAGAACTTTGATCAAATGCAGGGAGTCATGAAACACTGTAGAAGTGAACAAACCTGCTGGAAGTAATGCTTAATTAGTACTTCAGCAAGGCTCCCCATGTACTGAATCCATCTTAAATCAAGAATACAAACTCAAAGCAATCTGAAATTTAGAAAGGCTGCTTCTGTGTATGGAACAGAAATGGCACCTTGCAAGCAGTTCATAATGTATTCAGATTAACTGAGATACGCTAATTGTGAAACACTTGCCTTCAAAACAAACCAGCCAGCTATCCATACTGCACTGAGTTTCAGTTAAGCAAATTCACATTAGGAAGGGAATTAGTTCCAGCTGCTCAGACTATGAAATCACAAACACATGTATAATTTCAAATAAATGTGAAAAGCAAATCCCTAGTTAAATTAAGGACTTTCATCATTTAAACTGGAGTTCAACATCATCATGTATTTTTTAAGCTGCTTCTATTTCCTGACATTCCCTTACATTCAAATGCTTCATCTGCCTTCCAGCAAAGCAAGCCCCTGACTACCACCTCAAAGATGAGGTGATACACATTTTGCATGTCATGCAAACACTCTCTTAAAGGTAAGCTGTGATGAAAATAAGTGACATGACTATTCACAAGTGAAAAGCAGAAGCATGTCTGTTTCTACAAATATGTGTTATTCTACTAATTTTTTGCTTCTACATTCAAAATTCAACCTGTCTACTCTGAGGGACTGTGGGTCAACTGGAAAGCAGCTGGACTAATGCCACCTTACAAAAATGAAATTGGACTTCCTAAGAGAAAAAATATTTTCACAGAGTTTAAAAGGTTGCTTCATTTGTTCTTGCTATTATGTCCTTAATGTTGACTTTAGAAGGGGAAAGCACACTCTATATCAAGCATCCATCCATCTCTGATCCATCACTGAGGGCAGTTTCCTGCACACACCAGGCATGTAAGAGTTTCAAAAAAACCAGAACAGGCTGGTGGTCATGGGAAACAGATACAAGTGCAAACAGACAAGACACACATTTCAAATGTATCCCATGCTGACAAACTAAATGCAAAAAATCTGTACAATGTTTTATGGGGAAAAAACCCCAAAACACTCTCAAACCCTTTTTTTCCTTAAAAACTGCCTTGGATATGCCCTCGGCCGGAGCTGCTGGGGAAGCAGAATTAGCTCTAGTGCCAGGAGAGAGCACATCTCCCATGGCTGACAAGAAGCCTGCTGCGTTTACGAGGCCACCAGGCAGAAGTCCAGGCACGTAACCAAGCACAACAGTTAAGAAAGGCACCATCCACCGAAGATGACCAGCAAGAGATCGGTGTAGTTAATGCATCAAAACTAATTTTTGTGCACAACACACCCTCTTTAAAAAGATTTATACCATCTGAGTTTCCAAATATAAATAAAAATACATTTCGCTATGTCATGGTTGATATTGCTTTTTTCTTCTGCCAGAAACCTGCTTAAAACTATTTGCACTGGAAAGTTTTTCCTAAGTGAGTCCCAAACCTAGTTGCATCACTTTGCCATCCTTAACTATCAGTTACTATTCTATTAATAATCACAACTACGTATTTTAAGACAGATATATCCTTCGCGGTGTTGCTCATACTTTACCCTCTATTTAGAACCTTGAGTCCATAACGTAAACCCGCTTCACTTCATTTCACCATTTTGCTTTACCAAGTTTGACATTTAAATTGCTTATCTGTGCTATAAAGAAACAAATGCAGCTTTTGGTTAACATCCTACCAGTGAGAATTAGACCAAAACTGAATAAAACACTGGTAAAAAACCAGCCACTGTGGGATCTGCAATCTGCAACACCTTCAAAAACATTCAGTGCACAAACTGGCAAAAAGAGCTGACATGCATCTGCTGACCTTATTCCTTTGGGATTATCAGTACGAGAATAACAGGACTTAGGCTCCTAAATCTTCTAGATATCAAGAACCCTAGCTTTAGCTTCTAATTTGAGATTGCAATTTTAAATGAATTTGGCCTGTATAGATAAATACCCCTAACCACCCCTCCTCACTGAAATCTGTATTATTCCTAATGATGAGCACCTAAACTTCTCAGCCACAAAAGGTAAATTCCCTCCTTCTTCCCTTGCTTCCAGAATGTGTATTAGCCTTTGGTGTTGCAAACACTTTCATCCCAAGCATGAACAGTTATAGTCATCAAATTACAAATTTACTTGAGTGCATGCTGAATGGGGGATTCAACTATTTCATGCTTGCACCATTTTTAAGAATCAAATAAGAAGCATTACAAAAAATATTCTCATTTATTACTTCCCAAGTTTTAATCAAAATTTGCAATACAAGTTTTAGAGTCAATTTTGCAAAGTCTTGAGTTGATACATAGAAATACTTCAGAAAATCTGAAGCTTCAGGGTGATTTCTGAAAATTTTTTTTTTAAATTTCTCTTCCATATATAGCTGCAACCTTTTAAGTTGTGTTTATATCAGGAAAATAATTGCCACAGAAAGCTTTTAATGTAAGTAAACTAGCCCCTTGTCGATTCACTTTTTCTACCTCCACTTGAAGTCAAACTACCCCAAAATTTTTGAAACACTTTTTTAAACAACTTTGTATGCACTTATTTTCAAAAAAAGAGATCAGTAAGAATTTAGAAACCAAAACCGATCACATTGAACCCATGAAGGCGCTGATACAATTTAGAAGAAAAGCCTTCACAATATCCATTTTAAATGTAAATTGATACAATTGCAAGAGCAATACATACACTGGAGTGATCAAAGGCATTTTCTTTAACACACTAGAGCAGAAAGCAAACATACGCACAGAGCTCAACTAGCACAGCATGTTCTGGCTGTGAACCTGGTTCAACCAGACAAGCACGTTCAGAAAGCCACAGCTATTGGCACTGGAAAGGAAAAATGTATTTTGCACTCAGGCTCAAAATAATAAGGCAAAAGCGGACCATTAGTGGAAATAATAGCTGAAAGATGTTGGTGTGGCACGCACCTTCAGTATCATCACGCAATTGCTCCACCACATCTGTCAAATCCTCCCAAGAGTCTTTGCAAACAGCAAAAAGAAAGGAAAAGAAAGAAAATGTCATGCAAGCCATGATCTAAAGGAAAGATTCAAAATCAAGGTATAAGAAAAGGATAACTGAAAGGGAGATTTGCATAATACAAGACTTAATTCATAGTGGCAAGAGATTTGCAAGTCAAAAGGGTTTATTAGTCTGCACAAAGCAATACAGCAAAGCATTTTTTTTCCTGGAGAGTCAGATTAAGGTAGGCTTCAATAAAGCTTTAGAAGCTTTGTTTCTTTCTGCCTTAAGGCAAGCAACATGTTTATAAAGCACATCCTAAAAAGAAAAGCATTGTTTTGTTTTTAAGATCAAAGCACTAAACTTTTGGTATTTATGCAACGTCAGCATTTGCTTCAATTTCCTCCTACCCAGCCCCCAAAAAGAACCCCCCAACAGGGAAATACAGCCACATGTGAAAAGCA
Organism: Pandion haliaetus; assembly: GCA_013401275.1. Lineage (NCBI taxonomy): Eukaryota > Metazoa > Chordata > Aves > Accipitriformes > Pandionidae > Pandion > Pandion haliaetus. The sequence goes on along the minus strand of VYZV01005113.1, from coordinate 46,133 downwards.
AGCAGGTTCCAGGAAAAAGACGTACTGAGGACATTTTAAATAAGGCTAAACAGAGCTTTAACTCCATTACAACCATCACTCCAAATGAAAAAAATCTTGCAGAGGTGATCCAACAGAGCTTGGACACGGGTCACAGGTTTTATGTCGTCATTCTGATGATGATTCACTAAAGCCTTGATGAGGAAAACACCTCTATCTCCTTGCCAGGAGCCCGCAGATGGCTGACAGGCATGGGGAGGAGGTCCGTATTCTGGGAGAGGAGCAGGCAGGACAAGGAAAACTTGTTTCAGCACGCCTACTAATTCCCTGGTTTCAAACCCAGAAAAGAAAGCCAGACGAAGCCCCAGAGGGTCTGAACCCTGTGGTATTTTCAACTTCCTACTTACATGCCTGCTCTCCCCAGCACTAACTTGCAATCGGTTGAATGTCTGAAGTACAAGAAAGGTTCTGCTCTGCTCCTCTTTACGGGCCAACCACACCAAAGTCCTGAGCAAAGTACACACACACACTCCTGGGACCTCCTCCCTCCCACGGAAAAGATAGGGCCAGCCTCCTCCTGCTGTAGGAGCCCACGTTGGCTAGCAAGCAGCATATTCACAGTCACTGTGTTTAAAGAAAAAAAACCCATAAAAGTAGTGTTAAGTACCAGTACGACTAACAATAGGAACCTTTTGGGGATCAGTTGAATTGATGCAATACCACTGAACAACAGTCTTTTCATCCTTTGAAACCGTTTTATTCACATAGCTGATTTTTAGCGATGAGTTTTCTTCATAAACCAGAAGTTCTCTTCTTCCCCTCTGGCTAAACATTACTGCAGTACTGAGAACAGCAGAAAAACCACCATTACTTTGGGTCCTGCCCATGTGCCCAGGTTGAAGTGATCAACTCCTTTCAATTCAGCAGGGATTTCTCCTCTCCTTGGTAGGGGTGAAGAGGGAGGGAGGGACAACGAGCACAATCAGGTTCACCTACCTCTGCTTGCTAGTAGCAACAGGGAGTTTCACTTGAGAAATTCCCTGCTATTTCAAGAACAAAGCCCTGGTGATGCTCGCCCTGCTACCAGCTTCCCCCACGTGCTATGCTTTGGGCTTTTGGCCTTTTATTACAGGTGTCACAGCTTTCTGTAGGTTCAGACTTTTTGTAGCTTACAGTGCAGTGACGGACCGACATGTCTCTGATGCTTTCCAGTACCCTATTGCACTTTTACCTCGGAGTTCTACAAATTGGACTCCGACTCATGGGTCACCTTCACCCCTTTCCCCTTTTTTATTTTTTTTTTTAGGAGTTAAAATGCAGGTGTTAGTATGATTAAGAAATTCAGTATTTGTAGAAAATGCTTTGTGTAACAACACTACATAAACAAGCTAAGATGGCTAGTATTTTCTAGCTGTATTTCTCACATTTCTGAAAACAGATGAGAACCTAGCTGCACACGCAATGATTTAACAGCAGTTTTCATCATGTGCAAAGATCAGAACCAGATTCTGATAATCCCAGAATCCTTATCAGCACACTGAGATTGAAGCCAGACATCATAACTGAATAGTCTGTTGCCTAATGCTGAGGGCTTGGGTTTTTTCCTTAATCTAAAGTATAAACAGTGAACAACATCTCATAGCCAAAAAAAGATTTACAATTTGATTGGCAATGGGGACAGCAAAAGTTGCCAGGCTTCCCTTGATCTTTCACATTACCTTTCTCACTTTGATTTTGTCACTTCAAACTCCTCCCTACATGCATCACATAGCCTCCAATTATTTAAGCTCTCTACTCCTCTAAGCCTCTTTCTTTGCTCAGCTCCGGATCCAAAAAAACCACAAGACCTCCAGCCTACTATGACAGCCGTTAACAGCAGGTAGTGAGGCTTATACACAGAACAGGATTTGCTTTCTCATCACTTTGACTTTTTTTTTTTTTTTAATCAACATAGGAAATCACTTTACTGTATTAGGTCAGCACAGTCCAAGCAGTCCAGTACCCCACCTCACATACCATCTGGGCTACATTTCACAGAAAGGTGCAAGAAACCTCACATGACTGTGCTGGCTCTATCTAGACAATTGCTACCCTCTTGACAGTAAAGCATTAAGGCTTTTTTTTTTTTTAACCCTTAGCAAATGATTCATGTAAAGCTTACAAACTTCCAGTGGAGTCACAAGTATTTTCCTCTATTATATCCCTACAGGCAATAATCCTATCCTGTTTCTAGTGAGAAATGCCTGCAAGAATTGCATACATTTATATGGCACAAAGGCACCATGGGATTTGTACAAATTTAGAGGCAAAAGGACACATTTAATTAGCACTTTCTTTCATATTTCCATTTGTTTTTTCATGCATCTAACTGCACTTTGCATACATTTAATTTCTTCTTTTTCATTTTAGAGTTTTCCCCACGTCTGGAATTTCCACCAAACAACAGTGGGGGAAAAAAAACCTGAAGACACACACACCAAACAACAACAAAAAAAAAAAAATCACAAAAACCTGCAACTTGATAGTTTCCATGCTCCTTATCATTGTACACCTAAGACAAACTCAATACTCTTGATTATTACAGAAAAATATTAAAACCTGTAACTGACATGTACCAAGTTTAGGAAACAGGATGACCAAGACTTTTAAGTCTTCATAAAACGATTACTTCATTCCAACTGGATTCCTAGGAAGATTAGTATTATGGAACTGAATATCCCACTGGAATAAATACACAAGCAAGTTCTTTACAAAGGAACTGGAATACTTACTATCATTAATATATTTGTCATGAAAATCCCATCCATTATTTTAACAATAAAGTTTTTCAAAGTTACTCTCTTCTCCACTTCACTGACACAGCAAGTGTTCTCAACTGGTTTGCCTACAACAGACAGTCCAGCAACAGCATGGGATTCAGTTTGGGCTGATTTACCCAGTTTAGCACTGGGGCAAGAAACCTGACAGCCTCAGCAAAGGGAATTCAGCTGCCATGGAGCAGCGCACGTTTAGGCACTCTTACTACCAACCACAAAGTCTTTCAAATCCAATGGCAAGTAAGGTTTACCAAGGCATTTTACCCTTTGCTAACAATTTAAAAAAGAAAATAAAAATACAAAACCATCTTAATGAGCAGGAATTCTTTTATATATATATATATGAAGAAGCAGCTTCTCTGTTATGACTTTGTTCCCGCTAGTAAGAACGCTTGAAAAGAGGTGGCACTTAATGAATAGTGATTACATACAGTAAGAAAACAAAAACTTTCCCTCCTAACTTTATCTTCCCGAATTTGCTGATATCTTAATTTTTGATTTAGTATTTCTCACAGACATATGCAATACCTAACAGTTACATTTAAATTTGTAACAACTCATGCAGGAGTAAGGGATATTGCCAGCGGATACACTTTCCCATGCAAATTAAAGCTTTTAAAAATAAACCCTGGGAGAACATACCAGCATAAAAATTATTCCATGCTGCTATTAAAAAAAAAAAAAAAAAAAAAAAGCACTCTTTCTGTTTAAAGGTTGAAGTTGTTAGCCTAAAATAGGGTTGGGAGTAGAAACCTTTATGAATATTCCAAACTACCACCACCATTCTCCAACTCCCATCCAGCTGTGTGCTGCAATACAATGCTCCTACACCTCCTGGCAGCACCCAACATGGTTGTGAAAAGGTTCAAGTCCAAAGGCAACACTGCTACGCAGTGAGTTGCCACACTACTACACAGTGCTGAGAAAACATTCTACATGCAAAAGCTGAGTACATGAAGATTGTGGCTTCTGACACTGTGGGCAGGATGGGAATAAAAACAGCATCCGATTCACATTACGGGGTTTTTTGAATAGGTGTCTCATGAGCAGAAACCAGCAAAGGTTCCCAAATACACAACAAAAGTATCCTTGGGATATTTTAAATAAACCTAAACAAGCACCGAATGTGTGCCCTTTACGAGAAGTTCCCATAGTCCAGAGCTACATGAAACCCTATGTATTACCTTCAAATACAGAACACATTCATAAAGAATTAATCTGCAATGAACGTTATTACCTGAAAGACAGCATCTTAAGTCTATACCGAGCTACTGCCTACAAGTAGACTCCCAGGATCTGCAGTAAGCCTAGCAGCAGAACTGCAAGTTCCCCAACACACACAGCCTCCTGTCCACATCATCTTTACTTTTATTAGGAAACACCTCGTGAGTGCAACTAGGAGGATGGAATGCTCCAAAATTCTTATATAGCTATGGCGTTTTGTCATGTGTAAAGAAAGACGCTCAGAACAAACCAATGAGTCCACACATCCTTTTTATAGTTTCCAAGCATGATACGAGAATCAAGTTCCTCCAAAGACAGACTCAATAGGTCAGGAACTTTTTTTTTTCTTTTTTTAAAGTACAGAAGTTCTTAACAAATGCGTAAGGAGAAGCTGAGAAGTCATTAAAATAACCAAAAAAAACCCAGCACCAATTTTGAGAAGTGAAAACTGAGCCTGACCCAGAAAGTATGCGGCCACAGTGAAATGTCAGTTATTTTGCTTCGGCTGCTTTGAATGGCTTGGCACAAATCTGTTTGGTTTTGTACAGATGCTTACAGAAAACATTAACTCTGTTGAAGAGTTATAAACAAACAAAATCACAAGAAGACCAAGGTCTGCATGTTCTGTTTACTGATAAGGAAAAGGGTTATTTTTTAAGCTTGCCCACAACAGCAGTCGAGATAAATACTAAACACATCAGAAGCTGAATTCCCATACCAGGAAAGACAACTAGACTGCGTTCAGTCAACGCACTAGTGTTAAATCCCCCCTGTTCCTGCCTGGTCATTTGCTGTTATTGAAAGAAAGTTCTGAGGAAAGAAGAAAACACAACCCACACGTTTAAAATAAGACCTACAAAAATGCTGACAAGTTAGTTAGGACTGAACAACAAACGCCAGAATTAGGATGACAATCAAGTGAACTGAAGCAAACCAAACCAAACTGCAACCAAAAATACCAAGCAACAAGGGTGGCTTTCTCCCAATCCCCCTTTTTTACCCAATATCTTTCTTTTATCTAAGCCCTAATATTCAAAAGCACTCCAGGAACTTCCTTTTTCCTCCAGAACAAAAAGAAAAGACCACTCCACCGTGCTTCGTTACCATGCCCGAGTCAGAGTGCCAGGAGTTACAGTAGCACTTCTCACATGGACGCAAAGGCACTTTGAGGTTTAACTATAAGTGAAATTCCACAGTGACCATCAGTATAACTGTAACTGATAGCTCCCCTGTCAGTTATGCGTCATTATACCCTAGAGAGAAAAAGTACTGCCCACGTTCCAGAGAGGGATGCTAATGGAAGAAATGCTGACATGTGCTCTTCAGAGGGCTAATTATAGGATTATTTATCTGATTTTAACTTTTAGCCTGCTGCTCTGATCAATTTCTGGTCTTTTTTGGGCCAAAGCATCCCACAACATAAGGGAAAGTGAGAAGAGCTTACTGAGAAATAATGAACATGCATGACAAATTGCATTCACATCTTTTTTTTTCTTCCATTAAGGCTAGCACACTCTCCTTCATTGTATGGACAAATACTACTGTTATCATTAAAATGGAAACCTACAGTCACATTATTATATTTATTTAAATTGCATTATCTCATATTTGTTTCCTTAGGAATGATAAATAATACATTTAATAAGAAATAATTAAAATGGTCAAGAAAGAAAATTACGTAGATGTTAATATCATTTGCAAATCAGGTGGACCACAAAGTGTTGACAAAGAAAAAGGACCAGCAAAGACAGTTTCAGCATCATGTTCAAACACCTTGCAATCCAAAAATCAAGGAAGCAACCAGACAGCCTGCAGCCTAGAATGCCAGGAACAATCTATGCAGAACTTACAAAGTAGCTTAAGAAAAAACATTTTTTTAAAACCCACTACATAAAAATCCCATCTCTAAATATATATGTAGAGGGAGTGAGCCTTGCATAAAGAAGAAAAAATAAGTCCATTCATTTCACCCTGCAACTTCTGTCTGGGAAAGCTGTTTTCAAAACAGGAAGGCTGGAGTAATGGATACTAAAAGCACTCGGCGCACACATTCTCCCGTGCAAGTCCTGCTGCACCAATACATGCCCGCCCGCCAGTCCCAGCTATACTTTCAGAGCAGGAGAAAAAAAGGAGAACACAGAGTGCTTTGGTGCTGCTGCTGCTGCCTCAGGAGCCTCCGCTCTCCTTTGTCACCTACAGCTGTACTTTGCTGACACCACTGACCTTGCTGCTATCTGCTTCCTGCAGAGAATAGTTAATTTTTTCTGTTTCCTCTGACCACACCACACACAACAACCCCAATCCCTGTGCTGCTATCTCGCACCTACCTCCTTTGTTCTCTCACTTAATGCATCCTTATCCAGCATTCAACTGCCCAGAACTGCTTTACCTCACATGACAGCACCAACAGCTTGTGCTTTCATTACAAATTTTAACAACTGACTGCAGTATTTTTAGTGTAAAACTGTTATGAGATTTTTTTTTTTAAAGGCCACTGTCATCTTGTTTTAACACATGCTACTCCTCACGTGGCAGCTTCAGGGTCACAGACTGACATGACCATTTTTCCTATGCCATGGATATTTTGACGTAAGTTAAGGCTTGCACTGCGCCAAAAGAAATAGCAGTCACAGATCTACAACAAACTGGGAGGAGATAAAAAGGAAGAAATAAAAAGTACAGAGGACTCAGAAATTCCAAGCCCACTTTCCATTATATATATGGGACAAGTAAATAGCAAACGTACATCACATACATTAATGGTGTAATCCCACCCTAAGTTTTATCCCTGTCTCTACATGATTACCATCAGGCATTTCTCTATGTTGTAACTGTGTGCAGTCACACTGAATGTTTCTCCACAACCACTCTCTTTGCAGAGGGAAATATATGAGTAGCTGCATTTAGTTTGGCACTCGATAGTTTGTACAAAGAAAAGAAAAAAAAAACCCCACCCTACTTCCCCCACCCCCCCCATTTTTCACTTTCCATCTCAGTTGATACCTAAGAGGTTTCTCTGCAACACTTTTGATTCATTATCCCTGAGGGAGATAAGGCTGCCCCCCACTTCCCAGATCTGACTTCATTTAGACTGAGCAAGCTTAAAAGAACAAAGAAAACAACTCTCAATTGTAATTTCTGAAGTACAGCATTGAAAAAAATCTACAAAAGTTCAAAATTTAAAACATAAACCAAAATTAGAGTAGCCCTGACATAGGTCTTGCCCTAGCCTTACAGGGCACTCACTCACTCACTCTCTTTCTCTCCAAATTGCTTCAAATCAACTGGAGGGCTGCCACATTGTCCTGAGGAGCTTTTTAAAACTTAGTCTTCCCTCCCCTTTGGTTCAGGGTCAAGTGTCCATCTTCTCTCAGTCATTTCCCCTTCTTCAGGGCTCATGATGGGATTCAGTGTAAATACAGTAAACAGGACGTCTCCTCCGTCCCTGGGGAGATGGTCATCTTTATCATGTTACTTTTCAGCACGTGCTGTCAGGATTACATGACCTAACTGCTATTCAAAAGATTTATGTCCATTAACACACTGTAATTCATTCATCTTGCATATGATGGACTTGACATTTGTTCTATTAAATCTGGTCTCCAGCTCCTTCAAACTTTTGACCTGTTTAGGGGTTTCTGCCAACCATACATATTTTCAGAGGTACTTTTCTAACAAGAGAGTAATCTCACACAGTTTCTGCCAACACATGAAAGGTCCCTGCTACTCTCAGTACAGTGTTTACAGCAGATTTGTTTTGTAATGGGAAAGGCACAATCCATGGAGCAATTTAACCTCCCCCAACAGTTTGCTTTTCCTGTTCCACACTACCGGAGAAAACCTAAACCAAAGCAACAGTTACCAAGGTTTCTTCCTAGGTGTGCTTTGCTCTCCGCAGACGGGTGCGGCTTTATACCAGGAACACAGTTCCTCCAGTAGCACAGCCCAGTATGGCAGGTGAACCCTTGTGTCACATGGTTCCCTCGTAACTGAATGGCTCTGTAGCTCCCCCACCAAAAGTAAGGACATTCTCTCCCCCTCCACACAAACCTAAGTGCCAAGAAATTTGCCAGTTTGCAAAACAAAAATATAACTAATAAGGTCATGCTGCTTCCTTAAACTGTTTTGAAGTGTGCAAAGAAAAATGGAAAAATACTTCAAGAGAAAATGGAGAGAACAGGTAGAATGTGAAGGATGATTCAACAAAGACTGCAATAGATTAACGGGCAAGAGGTATTTGTGCACCGAGAAGAGCATTTGCTTTTTCTGAAGAGCTATACAACTTCTACTAAGGACATTTTACACAAGCATGCATCTGAAACTAAAACTTTTAAATTACTGGTCAAAAAGAAGAAAGAAAATATCTGACCTTAGCTACCAAAAATGATACTATGAAAAGATAATTTCATCTTTGCACATTATAAACATATCACTCCAATTCCCCATTTTAGTGCAAATAGAACAGGATTTTAAAAAAAAAAAAAAAAAAAAAAAGGATACTATAATTCTTGAGAGTTGCAAGTAAATCCAGATCATACAGTCATCACGTGTATTCCTTCTGTTCTCAATTACGAGCTGATCCCACAAGGATTAAAATTTCCATTGCTCTAATGTGAAGCTCCTCATGATTATTCAAAGTAGAAATTTAACATCCAGTAAAACCGTGCAAGGCCACTTTGGATTTCAGAACTTCTCCACAAAGTTGAAATCAGTGTTCAATCCCATATATGCATGCACTCTTGAACATGCAACAGAAATACAATCAAGGTGTTTTTCATACCTCAGTCCCTAAAGATACCTCAATGATCATTATACATATTGCAAACAAACAGGAGCTTAATAGCCACTAGTGTCACATTTCATTTTGTGATATCTGCGTAGCACAGTAAAGTTCTGATTACCTAATTAAGAACCACTGTTGAAAATTTTTTCTAAGCCAAGCAGATTTACAGTATATAGCAAAATCAGCTTATTTTCATACACACAGAAGTGTTCCAAACAGTTGAAAAAGAAAATTAATTGCTTTTCTTGTTAAATTGAGCATCCATGTTACATGCTATTATTGAATACATACAGTTGGAAGAAACATAGTAACTATACTAATGCATTTACCCTTCTGCTACATGTTACTTTTAAATTGAATAAAATTTAAGTTTTGCTCAGAGTTACACTCAGAGACTCCAACTCTGTGGCAGGAATGGAATTACTCCAAATTTACACTGTTTCATCTCAGATCAGAATCTGCTTCCCAAAGTCTATTGCCTTTGGCTTAAGAAGTAGCAGAACTGGGCTTGGTTTTACTAGAAAACCTTACCACCACAGGAGGATGCCTATTGTTTTTAAACGTCAGTAAGACTGTGATCACATCACCACTATGCCCTTACATTACTAGCTCTCTCCCTGTCCCTCCAGCTCCCATCACAAAATTGGCCTCAAGTGGATTATTCCAGAGAAGGCTACAGCAGACAGACTCCTGAGGGAAGGGCTGACAGCAGGTCTGGCCTCAGAAATAATAAGCACCGGCTGCAGCTTTTGCGCCTCTGTTCTGGGAGCCTTTGCAGCACCATCAGAAAGCACAGCAATATGCCTCTAGCTCCCTCTAACATACCAATACTAAGATCTGGCACCATTAAAACACTTCTGATGCCTCTGTCTCACTGGAATTAAAACACAGTGTTCTGGTGAGGGAAATCAAACCAGAGCAGATAAGAATAACTTACTTTAGCCTTCTCCTGTATGTTTAAACTGCCGTTCCCAAGTAATCTGCTTTAAAAATACAACAAAAAAGAGAAATAATAAAAACTGCTATTAACAAACTACTTCCATTGGAAAGAGTGAAAAATGTACTGCAGCTTCTTGTTTAGTGCAATTAGTTTTCTCAGATATTTTACTTTTTTTCCCCCTACCTTTGGTATAGCTACAAGTTAAAAAAAAAAAAGCGTCTTTAAAAACAGCAAAATAGAAACTCACACCATAGCCAATTGTATGAAGAAAAGCCTGAAGGCGTAAGGCCTGTAAGACAACCCAGCTGAAAAAGCTGGGAACCCAGAGGAATTGAAGCTAGGGATCACCAGTCTGCCATATAATTTAACAACTGAGTCATCACGGGACATTACACAAGAGCAGCACCGCAGAAGTGCATAGCAGTCAAAATTCTTGAGACTAAAATCTTATTTTCCCATCACATTTTAAACCTTCCCCAACCTGCATGCTGCTCTGTTCTTGACCCTGTGTCTTCTCTTTTTACTTCCTCGCTGCCCAGAACCGCTCCCCTCCTCTTCTCGCTATGACACCGTGGGCTGGCTTGGCAGTTCTGGGATGCAAGCATGGGGGCAGACACCTACAATGCAAGGCTAGCAGCACAGTTTCTGTTCATCCTCAGCATGACGGGTGCACAGTGAGGAGAAGAAGGAAGGCAGGATAGCTGACTGTGGGCTGGGGGCATAGCAGATCACAGAGCAAAGAGAGGCCAGAGGCAAAAAACTCTCCAGAAGCAGCAAGAGCCGAAGGACAGCAACTGGAGGCTTCAAATCCTTATTTCAACAAGCTGTCGGATTTGCTACTGCAATAGATTATCTTTTACATGTCTTGATTTGTAATGAAAAAAATTTAATCTTTTGTTATGCCTTTGTCACAACTCTAGAACCTTTTTTTTTTTTTCTCTCCTTCTTCTTCATAATACCTACCCTACCTTTCTACATCAGTTTTATGGAGGCATTACAAGACACGTCAGCTTCAGCTCCTAGGTCTCCTGCTTTTCCTCTCAGACAAGCACTTGGTGTCTGCAAGCCCCGTCATCCTGTCCCCTCAACCCGTGCATGCACTGAGGACACAGCAGCAGTGCTGATGCAGTAACACCAGTCTGAACACTAGGGATAAAGCTGTGTCAGCTTTTCTATTATGAACACTTCTTCCTGACCTGATATCTCTGTTAAAAATATGACTTTGGTCCAAACCCTCCTCCCCCCC
>VYZV01005113.1:24890-35130 GCA_013401275.1 Pandion haliaetus | reverse complement strand
CCCAACAACCAGTCTTTCTGCCTCCCAACAAGCAACTTTAACTTATAAATGTATAAACATCTCCATAAAGGTTGTTATGATACAGTTCTCTTTTTTTATTCATTTTTGATATATGAATTAAGTAATATGGCAATGAAATGAGCAAATACTATTTTCTAACCCTTTCTGGTACTTGCAAGGGAGTGACTGTAATTATAACTTTAAAAACAATTCTTTTTCTAGTTTGGGGGAAGGGTTAGTCTAATATTAGCATTTGAATTGTTTACATATGCAGGCAAGAATGCCATCTGTACACGTAAGGACACATATTCAGCATATTTGAGAAAGGCAACCCAGAAAAGCTCTATTACAGACACTGGATTCATCCAGGCTTACCTTCCCCATGAGTTTGCTCAGAGCAAGGCAGCAAACAGAGAGGAAAGAGACACATATAAAAATAACGATCTAAAGAACTGACTCAGTGTGACTGAAAGGTTTTCCAGGCTATACTATGAGAAGAGCCCTAGATTGCTTGGAAGATCATTTACTAACTACAACATGACAAGTCAAAAGAGTAGTTAGCATTTATGAGAGAAAGAGAGAGAGAATATATAAAAATCAATCCACCTACACTAGAACAGACTATTAAAAAACCCAAAACACTGAAGTCCAAAAACATACAAGACTGACCAAGGTCTGAATAAGCCTGTACCACATACAAGAAACATGGGAATTGGAAATCAACTGAACTATTGCGCCCTTGGCTCACCCTGTACTCAGTACTCTGGTTCGGCTTTCCTGAGCCCACAGTGCCTCTCTGAAACCCTGGGATATGCTTCAGAGGGAGCATTGGTCTCTGTTTTTGAAACCTCTGTTTATTTTCCCACTGTGTAACTAAGTATTTGGCAAGCAAATCCAAACCCAAGGGCTGCTACCACTGAATGCAGCTGTCAAATGGATACTGAATTATCACCTGGGAATTAATTTTAAAGCTCAAATCCTCACCACAACTTAAGTTGCCTCATCCAGCAGGACAACAATATATTAAGACATTACTGACTTGACAAGCCAGCAGCAAATGGGTCAAGCAAAACTACTTGGTGGAATCGCACTTCAGTAGTTACTGGAAAAGGGTCAGGCGCGAAAAGATGGAGCCCCCTTGCTGTAAGACCAAAAGAAGCTCGGCATCCAGCAAGGGGGTCTCAGAACCTGGCAATGTTGGTGACCACAGCAGCACTAGCTTGCATGCAAAATTCCTACAGAAATGCATCGTATCTCCTTCTTCCCCACTTTTTTATTGGTAGAGCAATGCATGGATGAACTCTTGTGTTTTTCATACTCACAAAGCTTTCAATCCTCATTTTACATGACCCGGTATTAAACTGTTTTCACCATCAACTCACATTGCAAATCCTCTTTCAAGAGAAAAGCAAGATGCATTACACCTCCACTTTTCAGGCTTCCAAGCCATTATAAAAAACAGCACACTTAACAGAACCAAGCTGGAAGACTTGTGATGGTATTATCGCCTGACAATAGACATAACTGCGTAATCACTTGGGGCTTTCCAAAAACTACCCACTGACCTGTGGGTATGCAGACACACATCTGTGTTTTGCCAGTATGCTCCACTTGTAAAAGCTGACAGCTTTTACAATAGAGCTGTAAGCCCTGTTTTAGGAGTAAAATCATGATTAAATGTGTCACTGAGCACACATTGTGGTTATCTTCCTTCCTGAGAGATACAAACCTGATCTTTCCAGATACGTCTTAAAAAAATACTAACAATTAAGCACAAATCTGTCTGTCTTAAAGGGGTAGATTACCAAAGACACAACAAATTGTATGAGCAATCTGAAGCACCAATTTGGCTTTCTAATGCCAAACAGTGTCCAGGTTCTCTGGGCAGGACAAGAGCATCTCGTCCTGGAGACACCCCCTCCCAACTCGTGCAGCGGTTCTAACACTGCAACGGCTGCAGGGATCTCAAGGCAGGGAACCGGACCATACCTTCATGGGTCGGCTCTGGGTCGGGTGTCAGCGAGATGTCATCCAGTTCACGAAGGCAGAGCCATTCTCCATCCATCGACACTCGGAATTTGCAAAGATAGATGGTCTCCATGGCAGCCTGAGTGATCTTGTCTGTGGTGGGGGTTGGCATGTCGCTTTGAGGCGTCAGAGCAGACATGATGACTCAGCTGGTACAACAACAATGGGGGGAAAAAAATAAGAACTAAAAAGGAAAGCTTTCTGAAGAAGAAAATAAGAAATACCTTGCTATTAAAGGACAGATATGCTCAGGATCGCACAGACTGCTCTGGCCTTTTCATATATAAAGCAAGGTAAAAACGCAGCTCCTTCACACTCGTCTCTTCCTCCCTCCTCCTTCCCACCAACTGTCGTTGTCTTCAGCTATGCTAGAGGCTATTGATCCTAAGCAACCACAGAAAACCTGGCTTCTGCATCAAAGACAGGAGGAAAAAAAGAGATAAAAAAAAAAAATTAAAAAATAAAAAGCAGAAGGGAAAAAGAATGGATTCCTCTGATGATTACCCAAGCAAAAACAAAGGAAGAACGTAGAGACAGATATCCAGGTTTGCTGAAATCAAACTGCTGGTCCCTTTCTTCCCAGATAAGCCAGGACAGCGAGTGCTGATAGGATTGGTTGTGCGCAGTAAGCAGGGTGTTGACCAAAATGGCTGACTAATGAACTGAACTGAAAATTCAGGCTCATGTGATCAGCTGCTCTGAGCGTAGGGCGAGCAGTTCCCAGGATGCTTCCCAGATGCTGCTGATGCAGGGATGGCAATTAGGCTCTCATCATCCACAGCACCTTCTCATCAGGCTATGCTAGTCAATTTGTGAGCAAGCATAACGCATCACGCAGATTTCTTATCCGTCTCGCCTGAAATACTACAAAGGAGCACAGACTGGCAGCACGAGGAATACAAAGACACATTTGTATTCCTTTCATATGCCTGGATGTCACTACATGAATTACATAAGTACCTTTGTTTTCACAGTAGTCGTGCAAGTTGCAGTTTATGTTTTATTCGGTGTGCAACCTTTGAGCTAAAATTTCCCACATACCAAAAATATGTTAGGATGGCTTTATCCTCTCAGGGAAACGATGAGGAAAAACAGACCTGGCTTTAAGCATGTCAGTGATCAAGGATTAAGCTCTTTTAGGAGGGCATATGCACATGGAAGAACAATGAGGGAGAACACCGCAAACATATACAGCTCCATGACCAAATCTCACATTTTTTTAAAACCTCATCTGAAAACTGGTACTGCTCAGGTGAGGCTGGTGAAGAAGATTACCTCTCAGCAGGCAGAGAAACACAGGCTTTCCATCTCTCAAGAAAAAGATGAGAGCACTGTGTTGCCCTATCCCTTCCTGGCCAGCTGAATCTCCTCCATGTCCCCAACCCACGCAGCCCCACCTCTAGGGAACAAGAGGTCCCAGGTCAACACACACCCTTCTTATACCCAAGGCCCCTATTTAACCAGGGGATGGGACACAGTATCACCACCCACTTCAACTATGATATCAGGCTTATCTTTCTTTATTCCTGCGTGGCTCCAGTATATTTGTGGAGAGCAGATGCATAGCATTCATCTGAAATAGATACCTAGTCCTGCTCCATGTACATTCGGAGAAGGCTGACTGTTCACCAGAACAGCATATTGATAGAAACATAGGAATGATCAATGCACAGGACCTTAATTATTCTCCATCCTTTCTCTTCCCTAAAGAAATACTTAAAAAAAATGTGTGCCTATTTCTTAACGATGTGAAATACAAAACCGGATCACTTGACACAGAATTCAGCATGCAAACACATACAGCTTTTTGAAAAAAAGCACCCATTATGTAAAAAAAACTCATAAAACTGGAAAAAAGGGTTATTTCTAAGAGGCAAGAGGAAGCAGTTGCTTTCAATGCAAACTTCCTGCTTGGTGCTTAACATTTTGACTCAGCTACTCTTTCCCCCCATTAGACTAAAACAAACAAAGAGCCATGTAGCATATCATTACAGTGATGCAAAGGAGAATTATTTCACAAATGACAACAGTTACTATTGTTCCTTCTCCCTAAGAGAGAATGGGGTTTATAAAGCCTGCTGACAGCATTTTAGCTCATATGATATTTATACATCCTCTCACCAATGACAGCCTCTAGTTTTAGCATTCACGCTGCACCACCCTCTTAAAACCAGTGAAAGTCACCATATACAAACAGCTCCAGGAGAACAGCTGTTCACTCTTGCTAACCTTTTGAAAGGGACTAAACAGCAAATAATCAAAATAAACCCTTTAGAATCAACAAAGTACCACAAGCTATTATGCAAGCTATTATCCAACATACCTAATTATCAGACAGTTGGGGTTTTTTTGTTTTGAAACAATTAGAAATACAAGCATTATTAGGTGTAACCCTGCAGCTCCCATTTCACAACATGGGTCTTCAACTGGATTCAGCGCTGGCAAGCGACCCACATAGACCTCCACTGTGATCCGGGTGTTAAAAAACTAAGTGTTCGACTTCAATTGCTTTTCTTTTATGCCATTTGCTGCTTCTTAATGTGAAGAAACAACAGAAGCCAGTCTGTCCCTTCCAGCTCAGTTGTATTTTCAGGCTCCTTTATGCAATGTTCTTGCTGCATATACTCCATAGGGACATTCAAAGTACTTGAAAAATGTTTTTCTGCTTTGATTACTTTCAGTTTATTAGTATGTTTTGCCCAAAACAAAGCTTTGGGCACAATATTCCACCAACAAATTCTGAACAATTGCCACCTTAAAAGAAACCGAACTACTTCACCTCTGTAAAAGCATACCTTTTACTCCTGTAAGAAAGAGAAATTATATGAAGAATGCATATACTTAGAAACTCTGACGAGTTGTATTTGATTTCAACAACAGCAAGTTCAGAACTTATTTTTCAAGCTGATTTGTTTTTTCTTGCAGAAGTTTGATATGGGTATTTGAAGACCTAAGAACTCTTTAACTGTCCAGAGGAGGCCGTAATCTCCAGGTTCCAGTACACAGCTGAATTTACACCTACAGTATAAAAATAGAGAACTTGCCTTCCCAATACAGCTTTCAGGGTAAGCTGAGGCAAGTAGCAAAACTGTAACAA
Organism: Pandion haliaetus; assembly: GCA_013401275.1. Lineage (NCBI taxonomy): Eukaryota > Metazoa > Chordata > Aves > Accipitriformes > Pandionidae > Pandion > Pandion haliaetus. The sequence goes on along the minus strand of VYZV01005113.1, from coordinate 30,005 downwards.
AAGCAGGTAATGTCCATATGTCTGCTACAGTATTATGGGAAAAGAAAAACTCTACTCAGAAAAGGAAAAAAAAAAAACCACAAACAAACCAAAAAACCAAACCAGGAATTATCCTATGACTTACTCACCTGTGAGCCTTTTACCACTACCTGGAAAACACAAGACAAACCTTCCCCCTACGCCGATCCTGTGCCTCAAAATTATAAAGCGACAAAGCATCTTATAAAGAAACAAAAGAAAGGTATCAAATACTTGTATCTTCATAAAGCCTTTGATAAAACTACCATGCAACTCAAGGCCAACTGATAAAGCTCCATCAGGGTTCAATGAGCGGCCAATGGACAAGAGAAAACCCAGTGTAGGTATAAATGAAGAGGACATTATTAACCAAGAACCACTTTCTCAAAGTCAAACAAGCCAGGCAGCCTTGACTGGTCTTACAAAACCCTCGTATTAGCCACACTTTGGCAAAAACAAAGCAGTTTTTTGCAAAAAAGTTTTTGACATAATAGAAATTGACTGCATTGGAATTTTAAGACTAACCACGTGAAAGCAAAGCACTTCATCAGCCACTAGTATTTGAAAGCTCAGCTGTACTGTAAGTATTTTTAGTTTCAAAAGCCAAATAAATTAGAATTAATCTAAGCAATAAAACCCAAACAAATGCCCGAACAACCTTTTGGACTCCAGGGGGCATCTTTGGGTGTACTTTTACTTCCAGTGCCAGCAGGCCAGGCCTGCGAGCAAGCTGAGTTTCAATCATTAGGGGAGGAAACTTTCCTGATCACTGTATAGAGATTGCAAAGCAGCCATACAGCAAAATGGCAAAGCTGGCAGATGAGGTAATTGCTTCAGATGACTGCGCTGCTTCTGGTTATTTAAAATCGCAGGAGACCACAGAACCGTAAAAAAAAGCCACCAATACTATACAAATGGGAACCACTGCTGAAGGAAACTATCCGATGGTAACAGCTCAGATGCACTGCCGAGCTCTGAAACAGCTGCTCAGAGTGTCAAAGAGACTACAATGCCAGAGGTAACTCCATGCAAGCAGGATAAAAATTATGAAGAAACACAAGCCTTTATATCACAGTCTAAGACAAGCATTAATCATGAGCATGTTCTTGCAAGTTTTCTAAAGCCTGTAGCCTGTTTGTGGCTGCTGTATCAGATTAGGCAGCTTGACAGTCTGGTCCAGTAAGGCAGCTCCCACGTTTCTAAGTGAAACAATTCTGATCTTCCTATTTTCTGCCCATGCTCTTGCCTGACACATGAAAACCTCTTACTAGCAAACCTGTGAACATGATTTTTACTGTCATGCCCTCTCTTTCTTTCACTTCGGCTTCAACACCGCATCAATATGCCATCCAACTACCCATTAGTCCTCTCAATAGCTGTACCAGTTGTGATGACTACTGTGCCTGGTTCAAGAGGCAACGGAGCTGCTATTCCACAAAGCACAGGCTCACACTCTTCCAATAGCCACTCTCCAAGCAATCTGTTACATGGAATGTAATCTAAAAAGATAAAATTAGTAACAAAGCATCTGCGTTTCAAAGTCTGTTTCTGACTCTTCTGCCAGCACAGATATGTACATTACCTCAAATAACAGTGGCACTTTGAACCCTGCATGCTAAAAACATGAGTGGGCAAAAGAAAGTTTAACAACCTGAAAACCAGTGACACAATTTCTTAATTCCTGGAATAAGTGATAAACTGTTTTTTGTCTACCTATTGTGAAATACACAGATATCATTTAGGGATTCAAGTAACACCCATAACTGAGAGTAGAATTAAAAAAGGGGAAGCAAAAGTCTACTTCAAGTATCATGGTATCTGGTAGGCTTTCAGCGGGAGCAAGGAATGGCTTGGGATTTTTTTTGTTTGTTTATTTGGAGTTTTGGGGGATCTGTTTGTTTGTTTTCTTGTTTATTCTAAGGTTTTACTGCAGCTTAGCATGTTTAAGTAAATCTTCTTGTTCCTTCTGCCTGTCTGGAACCATCTATATCAAAAAAGTAGGTGCTGCTGGCATGAAAAGCTTTGGCAGTCTCCTTCCCTTAGCAGCTCACACCTTCACCTGATGTTTGGAATCACCTCATCTCCCTTCTTCGTAAATCAGAAAAAACAGGTAAGGTGGAGAAAGATTAGTTAGAGGGGTGGAAATAAATACATCCAAGACAAAACCTGTAGACAAAATAAAGTTATAATAGGAACACATTCTTATGATTCTGTTCTTTCTTACCACATATTCTTCATTTACATTTGTTGCTGGGCTTCAGGTCACCAGCACTACAGGGCTTGCACCACTGCCCTGGGAACGCAAGCAAGCATCACACCTCCACCTGCGTGCGACTAACCTTTGGGTTGACTTCTACAGCTGGAAGCAACAGTTGCATGCAGAACCCCATCAAGTCACCCCTCTTCAGGAAAATCCTAACACAGAGCTATGAAGGCTGTCATCAGTTCACAAACAGCAAACATACTTTTCCAGATTTTCAAATACAAAAGTAAACAGCTGTACAGTACGCTTCAATCCTGTGGCGAGACCTCTCTCTCGAGAATGGTTTAATGATTGCATCATAACAGGAAAAAAACCCAAAACTTTAAATAAATCTCCAAAACATTCTGAAATACTGGCTTTTCAGTTTAGTGGTCCCTATCTCCACTATAATATGTAAACGCCAATACAGAGTAATTATTTTCATTACTACTCATGGAAATGACAGCCTTCAGGCACTGAAGGGAGGAATTTGTGATCCAGCAGGAAATACCCTTCACTTAAATCACTTCTTTCAGTTTACAGCTACGTAGAGAGGGATTAGTATTCATAGAGCCTACCACTTTTTTTTTTTAATACACACACAAGATGCAAAAATAGCCTTCTTCACACTCCTCAGTTTATCTTAACTCTAAAAGTAACTCCAGCACAGAAGAATCAAGGGGAGCAGAAATAACAATCACTGCAAATACTATTACAGAATAAGGAGAAGCAGATCAAGAATTGTCAAGGCTGAGCTGTTACATGTTATGGCAACCTGAATTCATGACACTTGAGAAAAGCCTGTGAAACAGGGCTCCACAGGCCACCGATGGGTCTCCCCAGTGATACCAACATAGACATGACAATCTTTATAACCCAGACCATGATTAACACCGCTGCACCTCAATGCTGCACAGAGTAACGGTTATTCAGAGGCGATGACACCTGCAAGGCCACATACTCTACAGGTAAACCAGGATTAAGTCTAGGATTTAAGCACACACAACATCCTTTCTGCTTCAGAGTGAAGTTCTACCTGCTGCTTTGAGGACAACCCCAAAGCAACCAGTGAAGAAGCAAGACTTTGCAGCAGAATCCACTGCTCCTGCTTCTCAATGATGGACAAATGAAAGCCACTTTTACAGACATGAGAACTGGAAAAAAAACCCACAACAAAAAAACCAAGGGATGCTGAAAAAATTTGATTTACAGACAGAGCTTGCCCCAGGAGAAACAGAGTCCAAGACACCATTCAAATAGATTACGATTCCTGTTCCCTTTAGACACTGCTATCACTGCATCAGTCACTCAGTTACTGAGCGGGCTTTGACAGACGATATTGCACAGGCAGCTATTACCTCTGAGACTGAAAAGAACAAGGAACTTTTATATACATTTTATAAGGCTTTTTCACAAAGCTTACATGAATAGCCACTGCAGAGTAAGGCTAACACAGGGGATAAAGCATTGCTCAACCAGTAAGTTTTTATGCTAACTCCAACTCCTTGCGAATAAACGTGCTCAATGCCTCAGTTTCGCCACATCTACGCAGAAGCCTTCTTACAACCAAGTTTGAACAGTAAAACCATGATGGTTGAGATTCAGTATTTTTCTTAAAGGCTTCTTTTCTATCAGAAATAGCTCAATCCCTTGCACGAACATCACAGGACTACAGTGGGTCAAGATTTCCTAATTAGGTTAAAAAAAAAAGTAAAAAAGAAAGTTTAAACAACAACTCCTCAGGGAAGGAGTTTTGGACTGGGGACAAAAGTTTGCAGTCAGACACAGCCCTTCATTAGCTCAAAGTTAGGTCATTTCACCTGCTCTTAGCATTACAGAAATTGACTTCTTACCTCACTGCTTATAGCTCTGCTGAGTAACGGCTCAAATAAAGTGCATTAGATTCAAAAGCAGGAAAAAAAAAAAAAAAAAAAAGATACCCATCCCAAAATAATCAGCTAATGTGTGAGTGAATACTCACCTGGGACATAGGCAGAAGGAGACAAAGCAAAGGCAAAAAGCTCGGTCACCCACACCCTGGCCCAAGCCCAGAAGATGAAGCTACTATTTTCAAGATGGATGGATGGAAGGAAAAGGGAAGATCTCTTCTATATGCACCCATGCACATAGTTTTTGTTTTTAAAACACACGCAACAACTACTTCACAGTACTCCAGCTTACCCAAATACACCACAAGAACATTACAAAGAATCTTAGGAAGCAGAAAACTATTTACTGCCCAACACGCCCCACATGGGAGGACACGTCACCAACATACTTCAACCTCATCAAGAGTCCAGGCTGCAATGCCCTTGCCTTAAGTTTGTTCTCTACGCCCAGTACTAGCAGGAAGCCCAAGCGGGTGTTTCCCACCCCGTAACTACACCCCAAGGACAGCTTGTGAGATTTCAAAGGGCGGCACAAATTCTTCCCAGAGGAAAGGGTCCAGAAAGAACTCTCCGTAGCACTGGTTTTGCTGAGCTGGTGGGTCAGCCTTGCTCACAAACGCATTTACAAACCACCTCCTTCCAGAGCGCTCCCTGTCCCTTCTCTGGCCAGTTCACACACGTGCTGCCAGGGGAGCTGCCAGGCCACCACCACACCCCTACAAGCCCTCTCTCACCGAAGCCCTACCGGCTCAGGGGCAGTTTTGGGGAGGGCACCCCCATTTCCAGGAGCCCGGGGCGTACCCTGGTGGATGCTGCTAACTCATCCCTGCCGAAAGCCGCTCACCCACCGCCTGCCTTCAAAGCCTTCAGGGCACCGCTCGACGCACCCTCGGGCGGGACCCGGAACCCAGCAGGGAGGCACACAGATTCCCCCCCACCCCCCGCAAGGCAACGGCGGCCCTCAAC
>VYZV01005112.1:0-15876 GCA_013401275.1 Pandion haliaetus | reverse complement strand
AACTATGACTGTATATATTAAAAGCTGACCTCTTTGTATTAGTATCTGGCAGTTTCACTATAAAAACTATTCCCTTCAAAATGCTTTATTTTCACTACATAAACAAGACAGCAATCACCTAAAATTTCTTCTTATAAAGACTGGTATTTAAATTTTTTGTGCGTGGAACATAGCTTTATGTCCATGATGCCCAGGAAATCATGGGTTTCAGTCTTTCCCTTCCCATATCTTACGATCCCTAGATGGGAAGGACAATCAAGACATACATAAATATACACATATGCAGTAAGGACTGTGATTTTTAAAAGCAAGCTGTTTTGAGGGCATAATGGAGTTGACAGTCTCTTTGTAAAATCAAAGTAGGGTTTTATCAATTGTCCTTTCAAAAATCTTAAAATTACCTCTCATGTAATGGAAACAGCTGACAACTTTCTGAAGCCTAAGGAAACAAGGAAGGTAACAGATGATTTGAAGGGAGAAAATAAGCGATCAGGAATACAGGGAGTAAAAAAGCTTCAGCCAGCCCGTGAGAACTCTTCATTCACATTTTTATTTTTAGAAAGATGCTATAGCATTTTCATCTACAAGAGTAGCTTCAGATAATAGGAAATCTGATCAATACAGGGCTTTGAAATACTACCAGTGGGACTGACAGAATATCTAAGACAGGCACTACAGTACTTGAACTTTTAAGACACTAAGAGTACGATTCAGAAACTTCTCTTCTTCCAGCTTGGGAGCCACTGAAAGACGTATCTAAGAGAAAATGTAATTATCCCATTGTCCCTGAAAGTGGTGTACCACTCACAGAAAGGGTGCACCACAGCAGGAAGAAACTCCAGTGATGACTCTGCCATGCAAGATATGTGGTGCTTTACAGCCAAAGTACATGATTTTGATTTACAAGAGCATATTTTCCTCTCTGTTGTCTTCAGGACTTGATTTTGCTGTGTTCTCTTTCCTTTGCCCCCTCCAGAACCATCCAGTTCCTTACATCAAGCTACCATCCCTAGCACTTCACATCTTTTCTATTAGTTTCCTTAAAACTTGTACTGTCTTTTCTTCTTGTCCTTTTCTTCTCCAATTCAAATTCTCCCTCATCATCACAAGAGAAACCTGCCCTTTTGCTGAGACATCCAGCCATGTAAAAACTGAGAAGTGATGAAATGGAGAAGGGATCCCAAGCTCAGAAAAAACACATTTATCTTTCAGTTACTGGAAAGAAAAAGACATTCCTTGATAAGCAATATGGATGTCATAGGCATTCACCTTATAAATTATACTTGTGCCCTCAGCTTCTGGAAAGAAAGCATCAATTTAAAGGTCATACATCTTCCTTTATGAACAGTCAAGAAGGTTAAATCCATATGAGGAGCTGGAAGGAGAACTTAATGAACACAGGAGATGGTAAGGGTTTGAGGGGTTGTTTTTAGTATTAAAAATTTAGCAATGCTAAAACTCTGCAGAAGGTGACAGCAAATAACAAAGAAATTTTAATTGGTAGAGTGAAGGAAAACTTTCAATGCTTGCAAGCGTTTTTGTCACTGCTGTCGACCTCTTTTAGAAGATGAGCCTTTCCACTGAGGAAAACATGCCATTTCCCTTCCTTTCTCCCATACTTTGATGAATAGGTCAATAGCATCTAGAGAAAGCTATTTTTATTGGGAACAGCTTTTAGTAACTGGCTGCTATTGATCAAATATTTTTACAGAAAACTATCCTTCCAAAGAACATATTTGACTGTAATGCTCCTTAGTTTTACAGCTGTACAGAACAGGCACAGCCAGAATGTGTGCTGAGGGTCATTTCCCTCCCCTTCCTTCCACCAAGATACACAAAGATCAGATCAGAATCATGGGATAAGCTGGGTTATCCTTGACAATAGAAAACTCCGGTAATTCAAGTATTATCAGGTGCAGTGGAAGCACAGTGCAAGAAACATCAAGCAAAATTTAGATCCACTGAGAGAAGCTGGGGCACTGCAAGACCCCAGATTTCTGTACTGCGACTCCAGAGAATGTTCTCAGATGGGTGAAAAACCAGTGGAATAAAGGAAAGCAAAAAAAACCCCAAACCAAAACAAACTCTTCACAGAGATAGCATATTGGAAACATCATCCTGGAAACATTAACTTGTACTGCATGCAGCCACCTCAGTTCTGGGGGGTTTATAAGCTATCTAAAAATGCCTGCCCTGCTGCTTGAAGAACCTGGATCTGAATTTGTATTGTACTAACTCAGTGTTGTGGTTTTGGTTTCAGCCCAGCCGGTAACAAAGCACCACGAAGCCGCTCACTCACTCCCCACCCCCGCCCCTGGCCACGTTGGGATGAGGAGAAAATCCAAAGGCAGGCTTGTGGGTCGAGACAAGGACTGGGAGGGATCACTCCCCACTTATGGTCACAGGCAAGAGACAAGCTCAGCTTGGGGAAGAAACAAAATCAATTTGATTTAACTACAAATCAAATCAAAACAAGGATATTAGGAAGTAAAACCCAACCTCTGAACACCTCCCCCCTACCACCCCTCNACCGTGGGGTCCCTCCCACGGGAGACAGTCCTTCACCAACTTCTCCAACGTGGGTCCTTTCTGCGGGCTTCAGTTCTTCACAAACTTCCCTGGCGCAGGTCGTTTCCACGGGCTTCAGTTCTTCCCGAACTTCCCTGGCGCAGGTCCTTTCCGCGGGCTGCTCTCCAGGCTCACACTGCTCCAGCGCGGTTTTTACCATGGAATTACCGCCATCTTGGGGAGCCTCCGCTCCACCGTTCACCTCCCTGGGCTGCAGGGGGACAGCCTGCCTTCTCACCACGGGCTGCAGAGCCATCAGCCTCCTCAGGCGCCCCTCCTCCCCCTCCTTCTTCACTGACCTCAGGATCTGCAGAGGGGTTCCTCTCATGTTCCAACCCCCACACTGCCGGTTCCCCTTCTTAAATCTGTTCTCCCAGAGGTGCTCCCACCGTCACTGATGGGCTCAGCCTGGGCCAGAGGTGGGTCCGACTTGGAGCCGGGGAATCTTCCATCAGCTTCTTACAGGAGACACCCCTGTGGCCCCCTCCCCTGCTACCAAAGAAAACCGCGCCACACAAACCCATAACACTCAGCTTCAGTATTTCAGTTTCCATGATTATGTGTCTAGCTCTTAGTTATGTTGCTCAAATATTTACCCCATGTTCCCTACTCTTTCATTGCACAGTATGGCCCCAGCTTTCCTTCTAATGCCTACAACAGTACTTACTGCACAGCACTGCACCCAAGCAACAGAGAAGCCAGCGAGGAGAGGTGCTCTGCTTGATCTCATATTCACAAGTGAGTAGAGGCTTGTTGAGGGTGTGAAGGTTGAAGGCAGCCTTGGCTGCAGTGACCTCGAGATGCTAATGTCATCAAAGACAAGAAGGTCTTGTACCATAAGTGTCAAATGGAAGACTAGGGAAAACGTGAGCCTGATGCTGAATGGGGCAGGGGACCCAGTGACACAGGACATGGAAAAAGCTGAGGTACTAATGCCACCTTTGCCTCAGCCTTTTTACTAGCAAGACTGGCCTTCAGGAGTCCCAGGTCCCAGAGAGCAGGGGGAAAGGCTGGAACAAGGAAGATGTACCCTTGGTGGAAGAGGATCAGGTCAGGGAACACTTAAGCAAACCGGACATATATCATTCCATGGGCCCTGGTGGGATGCGAATGCCACTGTAATGCCTCTCAATCTTTAAGTGATCATGGTGATTGGGAGAGGTGCCTGATGACTGGAGGAATGCAAACGTCACTCCTATCTTAAAAAGGGCAGGAAGGAGGACCCAGGAAACTACAGGCCAGTCAACCTCACCTCAGTCACTGGGAAGGTGATGAAGCAGCTAGTCCTGGAAACCATTTCCAGGCACACAAAGGACAAGGTGATCAGGAGTGGTGAGCATGGCTTCACCAAGGGGAAATTGTGCTTGACCAACCTGATAACCTTCTACAATGAAATGACTGGCTTAGTAGATGAGGGGAAAGCAGAGGAGACTTGTCTCTTCTAAGATCCTCATAGAGAAGCTGTTCAAGTATGGGCTGGATTAACAGTGAGGTGGATTGAAAACTGGCTGAATGGCCAGGCCCCAAGGGTAGTGACCAGTGGTACAAAGTCTAGTTGGAGGCTGGTAACTAGCGTTGTACCCCAGGGGTCAATACTGGGTCCAGTCCTCCTTAACATCTTTGTTAGTGATCTGGATGATGGGGCAAAATGTACCCTCAGCAAGGTTGCAGATGATACAAAACTGGGAGGAGTGGTGGATAGGCCAGAGGGCCTTGCTGCCATCCAGAGGGACCTCAACAGGCTGGAGAAAATGGACCAACGGGAACCTTGTGAAGTTGAGCAAAGGGAAGTGCAAAGTCCTGCATCTGGGAAGGAATAACCCCACGACCTGTAAAAGGTGGGTGCTGACCAGCTAAAAAGTGGGGTTCCTGGTAGACACTAAGTTGAATCCCTGGTTCACAAACCAGCAATGTGCCCTTGTGGCAAAGAGGGCTAGTGGCACCCTGGGCTGCAGGAAGAGTGTTGCCAGCAGGTCAATGGAGGGAGGTGCTCCTTCCCCTCTACAGTCAGCACTGGTGAGGCCACACCTGGAGCACTGTGTCCAGTGCTGGGCTCCTCAGTACGAGAGAGACACTGACATACTGGAGAGAGACCAATGAAGGGCCACAAAGATGATTAAGGGACTGGAGCATCGCTCTCTTCAGTGGTGCCCAGTGACTGGACAAGAGGCAACAACCACAGACTGAAACACAGGAGGTGCCATCTGAACATCAGGAAACACTTTCCTCACTGTGATGGTGACTAAGCACTGGCAGAGGCTACCCAGAGAGGTTGTTAAGACTTCATCCTTGGAGATGCTAAAAACTGCAGCACTACCACCTTGCCTCTCTAGCCCTTTTAACTCCTGACTTCCACATAATTTTCTCAGTCATGAAACACCAGAAACTTTATGATCATGTGAAGGGACTGATGATAAACAAATGCTAGATTAGACCTGCAGAGATATGAAATCATTCATCTCCCCTGTTATGGGAGATGCTCCCAGTGCTGACTACTTCAGCACCCATCTGAAGGCCAGGAGACTTTGAGGAGACAATATTTACCTCTGGCGCTCCCCTGCCCTTGCTTGTTCTCCCTGTCCTCCACCCAAACACATGCCAAATCTTTTGGAAAAAACAGCAGCATGGTGGTCCTGCCTCCACCACAACAGCACTAGAGCACAGAGGTGGGCAGACAGCTAGATGACTTGCATAATGATATCTACTTTTCCCATCTTTTTCATCCTCCATTGCCTCAAATACCACTCAAACCCATCCATTACATACTTCCCAGATGTGGATATGCCAGTCATAATCAATCATTGCATAGTCTCTATAGTGTTTTACAGACTGATGCAAAAGCTTTCACAGAGACGAAAAGTGTATCAGCTCTCACAGATAAGAAAAGGACCACAGCTAAACAAACCCGGGCTATACATTATAAAGACAAGGTATTAACAGATCTATCTTTGCAAACCTACTGAAAATTTGAATCCCTTCTCCCCCAATAACTCATGATACCATAAGACCACAGAAAAGACTGAAAACAGGAATGGCTTCCTGTGGCTGGAAAAGTTTCCAGACTCTTATCTGTCCTCATTCTGAATTTTGGAGGGGGATTCCTTGCTAAGTTCTGGAAAGGAGAAAGTCTTCTCAGGGGCTACTCAAGGTTTCTGGAACAACATCCTACTGAAAGCAAGCTCCTTGGATTCTAAGTGAAACATTTCTTCTGTTCATCTGGACTTCTTTTGCAAATATCTAGTTTTGTGCCTACATTTCTGTATGTGGATAAAACACAATTTCAAGCGAGAACACACAACACTATATCATTGAAAACACTGAGATTATGGTAATTCATTACTAAGACTCTACAGAGAACAGAGTGAATAAACGAATCAGTACACATCCAGCTTTCTGATTTTCTCAGTGCAGCAGCAGCTTGCTTATCTAAAACTGAAGACAGTACAAACTGCCTGTTAGGTTCTTCCCTAAGTGTATAACAAAATGTGTTTGTACACATTACAGATAATTAAGCTTTGTCCAAAAGTAAACTTCAAAATAAAAGCATAACTATAAAAACGTGCCATGTTACAGTAGTCTCTTTTTCTCATCTCAAGACACAGCCCAGCTGTTTTCTGATACAGAAGATATCTGGTAACAGGAAGAGTGCAAGACATTTATTTGAATGAACAAGCAAAGTACTGATTCTCAATTTCTTTGTCATCTCAGACTTAAGTCCAATTTCATGCCTTACCCAAATTCTAAGATCTTCTACAAGTTCAATGTACAAAAATCACTTATATGGCTACTTTTTGTGACAGATATTCCTCTTCTGGAGCAATGCTGTCATCTGCTTAGAAGCCCATCTATGTACAGACAACATGAATTTGATTTCTAGTTTCTGTTGGGTACAACAAAATTCTGGTGGGCTGCTGGCTTTCATAGGTAAGCATCCCAAACAGGAACTTAGTTTACAGAGAACTGACTTTTAATTATTGCAGCTTTTCACCTTTAAGTCTTCCTGCAGGCTGTAAATACAATTCATACACATAGCCAAGAGAAGACTTTCTAATATAAATTATAATTTTTCAGTGTAATTGGATGACACTAGATTCTTACAGACAACATATTACAGGAGTAAAGCCAACTGTAAAATTGGAGAGAAAACTTCTCAAAAAAAAAACCCCAACCCCCCCCCAAAAAAAACCCAAACCCCAAACCCAAACCTGAGGTGAACTGCAACCACTTCTATCCTTAACTTACTGAATATTCAGATTCATTTTCTCAAGTATTTTTCTTACAGTTTTATTGATAAGCATATGCACACTGTGTACCAACAAGACTAATCAGCAGCTGGAAACACAACTTTAATCTACAACTTAACTGAAGTTGTAGTAGGTATATTGTTAGTAACAGCTTGAAAATTTATGCCATTAAATTCATTAACGAGCTTGAAGATATGAATGTCTCATCCACTCAATTGATTAATTGTGCTTTTATAAAAAACTAAGCCATGCATTCATTTGGTTATATAGCTGATTTTGCCATTCATCAGTGCCACTCTTGTAATTTAAGTAATTTACCACTTGAAATTTTAAAATACAGCAGCGCACTGCAATGTCCCAACATTTAAATGATCAAGAAGAAGTAATACAAAATTGTGGTCACTGTCTAGATAGAAAAGACTATCAAAAGTGATAACAAAAAGGAATTCACCCTTGAAAGCATACAAAAGTTTACACAGAATAATATTCCAGGTGACTTATTTACTATCGGCCTGTTGACACTCTATCTACTGAGAAAATAAATTTGGCATTCATGCACATGGGCCATACGGCTGATTAAAGACAGAAATAGAGTTTTACTTTGGATGAGCTCTAAGCTCATCCTGCAGACTGAAGGTGCATTAGTGGCTGGAGCACAGCAGGAAAGCTCTTGGCAGTTAAATCCTAGCTTAGATTGACCTAAAGCAAAGGGTGAACTCCAAGACCCCTCTGGGAGGCACACCAAAGCATTGCTGCAAAGGCACACTCCTGACCTGGGCTAAAACACTAATGTAGACACAACCTCTAAATACCAGAGCTCACATCCACTACCACCATTTGCTTCTCTGCAGAGAGCTGGGTACCTACTACATACACAGAGACTGCTTCTTAATTTCTTACAACTTCTTTCAAACATTTACCACCACATGTGCTACAGTTTCTTCTCTGATTTATTTCTGAAGAAATTTGAAAGAAATCATACATCTATTTATTTATGCTTTTGCTAATTTTGTTTCCTGAATAGCTAGAGTAGTTCAAACTATGCTTTATGATTTATGAATTTTTAGACTTGTCCACATGAATTTTTCCATATGAGATCATAAAGCTTAATTCCTTTAAATTAGGAATAGAATAAAACTCCTTTACCACAGCAGCAGAAGAAAACTAAACACAAAAGCTAAAAGTGAAACACACAGACCAGATCTGAAGGTTTAAGATATTAATAGAAAGATAACTTCTCTTAAAAACCAAGCAAATTGTTATAGCTTATATCTCAAAAATCCCCGCAGGGAACAATTCCCTCAATCAGATAGCCTATAATAGCAAGCGAAGAAGAAAAATATTTTTCACTGAGATAATAATTTTGAGTTTTTTTTACTTGTATTAGAGCACTCCATTCAGTTTTCCTAAAAAGAAACGTTCAGTGCTGTCGTGGTTTCAGGTCAGCTCAGTCAGTAACAAAGCACCACGAAGCCGCTCACTCACCCCCCACGCCCTCGCCTGGCTACATTGGGATGAGGAGAAAATACAAAGGCAGGCTTGTGGGTCGAGACAAGGACTGGGAGGGATCGCTCCCCACTTATGGTCACGGGCAAAAGACAGGCTCAACTTGGGGAAGAAACAAAATCAATTTAATTTACTACAAATCAAAACAGAAACAAAACACAAGGGTATTAGGAAGGGAAACCAAACATCAGAACAACCTTCCCCCACCCCTCCCGTCTTCCTGGCTCAGTTCCACTACCGACGCTTTCTACGTCCTCCCCCCCGGCGGCGCAGGGGGATAGGGGATGGGGGTTGAGTCAGCTCGCCACACATCGTCGTTGCCGCTTCTTTCCTCAGGGGGAAGATTCCTCTCTCGTTCCCTGCTCCAACGTGGTTCCTTTCCGCGGGCTGCAGTTCCTCACAAACTTCCCTGGCGCGGGTCCTTTCCGCGGGCTTCAGTTCTTCCCGAACTTCCCTGGCGCGGGTCCTTTCCGCGGGCTGCTCTCCCGTCTCACACTGCTTCAGCGCGGTTTTTACCATGGGGTTACGGCCACCTTCGGGAGCCTCCGCTCCACCGTTCACCCCCATGGGCTGCAGGGCCATCAGCCTCCTCAGGCGCCTCCTCCTCCCCCTCCACTTCCATGATTCCAGTATCAGCAGCGATGTTCCTCTCAGGTTTTTCACCCCCACACTACCGGTTCCCCTTCTTAAATATGTTTCCCAGAGGCGTTACCACCGTCACTCCCCGCCTAGAGGCAGGTCCGACATTTTGGCGTGCGGGTCCGACATTTTGGGGCAGCGAATTCTTCCAGCAACTTCTTAAAGGGGCCGCCTCTGCAGCCCCCCTCCCCTGCCCCCAAGGAAAACCGCGCCACACAAACCCATAACAAGTGCCAACCTCCCTTTCTAACACTGTTGTCCTCTTTTGTGGCAGATCTCCCAGACGCTTTTCATTTATGGAAATGAATTATTTTAGGTTTTTTGTTTCTCTGTTCTTTTTAAAATATAATATTCCTTAAACAATCAATTTAGTCAGGCATGCCTTTTTTTTTATATACTATCAAATAAAATAGCATATTGAAAACAGCACCCCACATTTATGTTCCTTAGACCACATCTACCTACCAGTAACTTTTAGCATCTTTCCACCAACTTGTGGATTTACAAGGGTGTAGAAAACCCACTCCTCTGCACCTTCACCTGCTACTGGCACAGCAGTGCTGCGAAACCCCAATAAAAATAACACATACCCATTTTTCAACCCAACATTTCCATATGGTTTAAAGTTAGTCCCCCAGGCATAACATACCATAGCTACACCTCATAGCTTTGGAAAAGGAGGAAAAAAACCCCACCCTCTAGTTTTACAGGGCACTCATTATAGCAGATTTGAGACCTAATTTAATTTAATATTGAAAAAACCCCTTGAAAATCAAATTTTTGGCAAAGAAAAACCTACAGAGATCTTTCCGTTAGTAAAAATTTTCTTGGAAGATTATACAGAACAAAGCAGAATAAATTGGGTATAATCTTTTCATAGCAATGGAATTTTGAAGCCACTGTAAAAGCTATCTATGAAACATTCCTGCTGTGCATCTGACAAAGAAAAGTGAACAAGTTAGATATAATACATAATTCAGGCACAGCAAACGAGTAGAATATTGTTGCTATTTTGCAAATACCATTATTTCAAATATTGTATATAGAAGACCTACATGACTCAATCTTAAGGTCAAAAAGATAGTCTCTAAATCTTAAGAAAAGACAACTCAATCAGTAAAGTAGCTTTGAAATAGCATGTTGCGTTAACACCTTAAACCTTTAACAAAAAACTATTTTCAAACTAAGTTCTTCATGCATCTATTTTGGCCAAATTCAGAAAACTTCTGAATTTCTCAGTGTATATATTTTTCGAATGTAAAGCCGTAAGATCCTTCAACGTTTTCATGGAGGGGTGTGTATGTCTGTAAACCAGGCATAGAAATACATATTTAACTCCTTAAGTCACTTGAAATGTAGACCTGGAGAGAGAATCCCTCACTGACTTTTACCAAATCTGTGTTCCTTGTTCTCCTTTAAAAGGAAGCAGTATTTCTGCCCAGGTAAGAAAAAACCTTCAGAACAAAAGCAGACTTTAAACAGAAGTGAACAGTACTCTAAAAATAGCCAAAGGCTGAATACTATCTGAGGAGGTGGGAGGGATGGCCCAGGGACCGAAGGAGTTAGTGGGACCCTTCACACAGTTAACCCTCTTCATTGGGCCCAACAAACCTTCTTGGAGAGCAAAAAGTTATGTTCCAGATAAACTCTGTTTGGTAGCTTTTTTAGAAGGTAGATGTCTTCCCAGTGGAAAAATGTCAGAATATTATGCTGAAAAAGAAAAATCGATTTCTGCAGTCCCTTCCCCTCATTTGACTGGCTTGCCCATAACAATACTTCTCTTGCACACAAGAGAACTCTTAATTTTCTGATATGAGGAGACACTGAAGAGCAGCGAGCGGTCATTATAGTAACTGATTTTCCAAGCCACGAGTAACAAACAAGCCTCACCATTTTGGTTGCTGCAGATGTGAAAAGCAGTTTTACTCTAACAAAATGATCTTGCACGGTGGGGGAAAAAAAAAACAAACCCCCAAACAAACCAAACCCTCTGCCCTGCCCTTGCCCTCTGAGAAAACATACAGACAGGCACTGCCTGCAGCTGACAGCTTCCTCAGGACAGAAGTCGTGCCGGACCTCCCATTTTGCTCTAATAATCAGAAGGAAAAAAGCAAGCAGTTTCTCTGGTAAAAAAGCTTAACAACTATATTCTGTAATAGCCTTACATTAACTGCAGAATAACTCAGCATTTTACAAGAAAAACTGATGATGCTTAATCTCATTAATGAGGAGACAGAACTTCCCATCTTTCTGGTCACGCTGTTACAGTACTTGCACCGTCAGGCACAGACTGAAAGACTAGCAGTTGCCTAACAGACCAATGACAACTAAAACCAAGGAGAAGTTTTAAACAGTATAAATACAGTGGAAATTCCTCTTGATTTGTTAAGAAGCCTCCAGGTTTGCTTCTACAATGACTCAAGTCTTCTGAGCAATATATGGCAAAATTTAAACATCAAATTTTTTCAGGTAGTTGTTTAAGATGATTGCTTTTCTCTGTTTTACACAGGTACAATGTAACACTCCAAAATGAAATTTTAGGAGCAATATTTCAGTGAAAATATGTATGCAAACTTACAGACTTACATGACTTTCAAATAGTTAATTTTTCTATTGTACAAGTCTTCAAATAGTCCTTCAAGAGAAAGACTGGCTTAGCAAACTGCAATATTACTTCCACTTGCAAATGAAGCACAACCCGTTATATATATTATTTGTGAGGCCACAGCATAAGAATGATTTTAGAAGCATGTTTACAGTCTAATGACATGATTGGTATCTTTAGAAAGAAAAAAGAATTTTAGTTGAAAGACAGTAAGTGGGGCAATAAACAGAAGCATGCTGGCAAGTAGGTGCAATTTGAAGAGTAATATTTCTAGCTCTCTTGATCCTTCCTTCTGTCTTTTTTAATCCTCCACTGATAATTATAAAATGCTTCCAGTACGGCATTATAACAGTTGAGTTTGCCAGTGACTTCTCTAGACATTTGCAATTACATTCTAATACTGTTGAACTTTTCTGCTTAAAAATCCACTTAATTTTCAAATTTTAGTTAAAGCTCCACAGATCAATGAATAAAGACACACTTAGAATAACTCACTAGTATATACCGAAGCTTTATCGTAAAGATTGCTATAGGGAAGGAATCACTTAAGAGCTTGGACAGTATTTCACTTCAATCAAATCTACTTTTCATGAAACAAAGCTACTCAAACGAAATGAAGCATAGGCTATAACTACATTTTTTTAAGTATAGCTATCCTTTGCACGGTTTGATCTTGAAAATAAATTTTTATCCCTTAAAACAGAGGCAAGAAATACCAAAAAGTGAGATTTACCTTACTAGGTGTAGACATTCAAAGTTGGTGAAATAAACTATCTCCCCAAACTAACTCTTTTTCTCTGAGGAGAGGTGGGGATAGAATGACTGGTTCAGATACACAGAAATTTGGAGAGGTCAATTTTACCAGGAATTTGAGAAAGATACAAAGATAAAAAGCTGAGAATCAACCATAACAGTCTATTTGAAACAAAAATACCAACTACCAGAAGAAATAATGCTCTTACTACTTAAAGAATATGGTTAAATGTTGATGGGATGCACTCCAGTTGCCTAAAGCAATCCTAATGAACCTTTGAAGGTGGTCACTAATCAGATCCTAATCTAATCAAAGATTACAGCTGAAGGACTCCTGTTTTTTAGGCTAGGTCTTCACCTTTAGAATCCTAAGTATTCTGGATTACAGTACTTTTAGCTTCTCCAGCAGGAAATACTTGGTATAAAATACTAATTGCATAAAATGTGAATAAGGATGGGCTAACGCGTGCCTAACAAACTGTTGGGAGAAACAAACATACTTGGAACTTTGCCCTATTTGGACAAAAAAGGGACTGAAAAAGGCACATACTTGATACACATGGAACCTGTCGCCTGAAATCCAGCACTCCAAAATCAAGGGTTACCAAGCTACAAACAGGTTTTTCAGTACTGGAAAGCTAGTGTGTTTTTAATTTTTCCTTTTTTTTTTTTTTTTAAACTTTCTCCCCCCAGCTTAAATGGCTGAATCTTTTTTACTTAATTTTTCCAAAAGTAAAAGTGTGAAGCACAGAGCACATCTGAGAGTATTTTAGCTCTAGCAATTTGTCTGGCAAAGTTACAAGCCAGTAAAAGGGAATTATGCAAGAAGGAACTGTCAGGCAACTTAATGCTACTGATCCCACCTATTAAAATGTTTACCTGAAGACCATTTCTGCAAAGACAAGTGCCTTCCATCATAACAACTTACTACCTGCCAAAGCCTTTCTGCCCAGTTTGCTTTTTAGCCCTTTTAAACTAAGTCCAGAAGGACTTTGAATGTAATGGCTCGTAGGCACTACAGCAGTGTGATTTCTAGTTGGTACAACAGCAAAAAGGTTTGGGTGAATAAGAAATTTAGATATTTGCCCTCCATGAAAAAAATCTTTACCAGGCTGCAGTTAAATAATTACGCAGTAACTCTTTGCAGCCTACCTCCTCACACCACTAGAATATATTTTTACAAGACAACTCTGTGCATGTCAGCAATTAGTTTTATATCCACAAGTATTTCATTACAACACTAAATAAGTAATTAGGAATTATTCTGAGAATATATTCTGATTCCAACATATTAGTCAGTGTGAATAAGTGGGTTGTAGAGGTGGATAGATACAGTATAGATACTTCAATATCAAGTTTTCTTTATAAGAAAATGTATGTAAACTNTCAAAAAACTGTTATTGCCCCAGTATTGATTTTGTTGTGGAAAAATTCTGCGTAACACAAGAGCTTTCAAGAAAAAATATTCCTAAATGGAAACTTATCTTTAATGTTTACAGTGGACACTCATTCAATAATGATATTTAAGTACAGAAGCAAATTATGCTTTGCACGCCCTGAGCCCTCTTCCTGCTTAGAGTCTTCATCAAAATCACTTCTTCCAAACAGAAGTGACATTAAAATTCTGCAGAACAGCCAGCTCATGTGAAAACAGCAAGATGTGCTGCCAACAGGAGCGCTTGTGTTTAGAAGCTGATCCTGGATTTCAGTCTGGAGTGTTTCACCATTGCTTCTGGAAAAAAAAAAACCTAACTGAAGCTGCAGTAATTTTTTCATTGCTTATGTGTACTACATACAAATAGTCTGTTTACTTCCGGACGGTTAGAAATGCAAGGGAATTCATTTAAACATAGTCTTAGCTTGTTGTAACTATAAGAACTATCATTGTATCAGGAAAAACTTGTACCACCAGGAAACAACAAAAATGTCCGCTTTGGAAGTTGAATTCAATCAATGCTTTTGGGAAAAAGGAAGTTAGTAGAAGTTTCAGTTCTTAATGCCTCAAAACACCTCTCTTGAATAGCCACTTACATTCTTCACGAGGGTACTGTACAGACTTGAAACATGCTAGCTAGTTCAGGTGTTGTATTACCAACATCAGTTGAGTTTTAAACTCAATAAAAAAGTACACATGGTAACCGTGCAAGATTTTTAATCAGAATTTTCTGTTATATAAAACAAATATTAATCACATTCTCTTATTACCTGCAGCATGTTTTCTTGTCCCAGATGATGAATTTAGAATGTTGCATTAGACTGAATTTGTAAGAAATTAGACTAATTGCGGTAATAATTACAGAGACAAATTTGGGCTGTTGTCTGTGAAACAAACTCAAGCTTTCCCCAACAACTTGAAACTTCAGAAGCATATCAATCTATAAAATTGAAACCATCACATCATCTGTAGTAAGCTTCCTTTACTTGCTCTGCCTTAAGAACAGGAATTTCCAGGTAAGCACCTTCCAGCTGACGAATGCCACCTAGCACTGCAAATTCTTAAAACAAATCAGCTTTTCCCACAAGTAGGAGAGGAGGTGGTTGCCTGTCAAGGATCTTCAACTATATAGAAGACCACATGCCTCAGCTATATGCCATGCCATTGAAAGACAGCAATAGAGACGGCACATCTCAAATTCCTGTTTTGTTGCCCCAGTACCATCAACATTTCAATTTATTAAATGAAGTGCACTCAATTTCCTAGCTTCAGTAATACAACTGAAACATTTCATTAACTATTTTCAGTCTGCTCTGCATCAGAAAATTGGTAAGTCAATAGATGCATAGCACACTTCTACAGGGCTGCACATCTCCACTACAAATTTCCAGGATCTACAAACTGAATGAGGCTAAACCCCAACCTTTGACATACTGCTTGACTAATTTTCTCAACAGCATTATTTGTTTCATGTACCTGTCCATCCTTCTACCAAATATATTCTTTTGAGATTGCCACAGCCTTTCACCTGATTTTTCCTCTTCCTACAAAGACCAGTATTAAAACATAATAACACAGAATATATTTGTTCAATACATATTATTATGGCAACTACTTCACAACATGTATGTTTAAGATGATAAGGGGAAATATGAGAACTGCAAATGTGTTCACTATCACTCAAGTCTCAGTGGAAACAGCAGAGTGAAATCAAAATGGACTTGAAAAATAAAGCAAACTGTACACTGACAACTTAAGGCTTGAAATATCTCAACTAATGAGATACCTCTTGTTGCTAGGTATATACCATGCTATGGAAGCTAAACATTCAGTTTTCTTTTATGAACAAATTCTATTTGTACTAGTCTCAAAAGGCTTTTCATATTATGCACCATTGATTGTTACTAACACTTTAAAAACCACCTGTGCACTTGCATGATTTGTAACTCCTTATTCATAACTTAGAGCAATAAATTTCATGTGTGACATGTTTCAACTATGTTAAGTGGAATTTCATTCCAAGTAGAAAATTTTAGTAGAACTGTGAGGGGGCTCAAGTCCAGTGACATCAGGCTCCTGTTTGCTTCAACAAAAGCTGGATCAGAGCTCTAAACAGCAATTCTTTT
>VYZV01005111.1:34899-105909 GCA_013401275.1 Pandion haliaetus | reverse complement strand
GGTCCCGGCTGCGAGCGGGGCGATCGGAGCCTGCGGCAGACCCCGCGCCGCTCAGCAAGCCTCAGAAATACGTATTTTAACCTAGGGGCTGGCTGTGGCACGGCCGGCATCGCCGTCCCGTGCGGTCGGGGTAGCACACCTGCACGTTTGCAACAGCTGAGCATTTCTATTCTATTTTGACGGAGGTAAGGCTTTAAACCCCCCAAAGCTTTATATACATGCTTCACTTTGTAGGTAGGAAGTCAATGAAAGCACTTATACACGTTAAAGGTAAGCATGTTCCTCAGTCTCTGCCTGATGAGAGCCATAGGTTTGAGATTGCTCGTAGCAGAAATCCTAGCAGGATTAGGAGGGACCATACTCCTTCTTGGTTTTCTTTATGTTTGTAAAGCAGTATGTAATCCTAAAGAACAAAATACGAACCACAATTGTACACTTGGAGTTAATGCGTAAGCAAAACTGCCAACATTTTTTGCCAGTGTGTCTTAACCAATGCCACCCTTTAGCGTTGTAAATAAAGAAAAAAAACAAAGTTCACAAAATAACCTGAAGGTTACATCTTTTAAAAGACTTAGAAGCTGATGTGTCCGAGTTCTTTCCAAGAAACTTTGCGGAGAATCAAACAGTTTGCAAATCCAAGAGCTTGGAATCCAGGTCCTCCTCCCTGGGTTCTCCTCTGCTCCTTTCCAGAGCTTTAAGGACACTGACCCTGGCTCCAAACTGATGAGATTTTGTTCTTAAATGCTCTTGGCACAGCTACGCAGCCGGCACAGAGAGCAGGAGGGTTTTATATTGACAGGATTCCAGGCAAGAGCCAGTGTTACGAGCACAGTGGTCCCTTCCTCCTTAGTTCTCATCTATTTAAAACTGCTCAAAAATAAATACATGTTTTAAATAGATGAGAGTTCAGAGCTTTCTATAGTCACAGTGTAAGGGAACCACATCAATGTTAAAGGCTTCTGCTCCTGTGCCTCCAGCACTCTGAATTGAAACCCAGTGTTTGAAAAGAAAATGCCATAAGCACTGGGGGCTTCTAAGTCCACGGTGGGTTAAACTAGAATGAAACTCTGTGGTGGTTCAGAAAAAAAATGGAGATAAAGCCTGAAAGGAGCCCCAGCTCGAAGATAACTAAGAAGTTTACTGTGAGACCACTGCCTCTTCTTAGCAAACATATACGTCTGTTGTTCTTTTAACTTGGAAGATATTCTCAGCAACTGAACTGTTCAGCCTTCCGAAAGCTAATTATTGTCAATCCTGAGTATGTTAAATGTTTTTACAGTGTTTAGGGAACAAAAAAATACCGTGAAACCAGAGAGGTGGGGTGAGGACTGAGTAAGTAGAGAGAAACTGATGTGGTACTCGGGATTGTTGCTCTGCACAAGGCCGCTGTCCTTCAGAAGTTTTCCAGAATGAGATCACAACTACGTGTGTGGCTGGTTTGTTGAACAGAGGGCAAAAACTGCATCATTCCACAGCAGAAGCCAGTTGCTTCTAAGAAATGTTCGTTTTAAGTCATGTCAAGCAGGGGGCAAACACGGTGTATTACTGTACAGCAAATGGTAAGGGACCTCAAGGGATATATATCCACAAAGGTGGATGCCATGCATAAAATGATCGAGGTTTAAAAACATTCTTGAAAAAATATTAAATATTAGCTGAGATTAATTCATTGAGGTCAAGCACTCCTCACAAATTTACAAGGCAGATCTGACCTTCAGTGTTCTCTTTTTTTCTTCTAATAAGGAAATCCACACTTTTCTTCTCTGTTTGTCTGGTTTTGGTTACTTTTTTTTTTACTTACCCACCCACTCCCCCTCAAGTCTGGAGGGTCTTGGGTGTTAGGGACCTGGTTTGGCTGCAGTAGCACGTTGGGTTGGCCACAGAAGTTTTAACAGCTAAAAAAGAACTTCAGCGAACTACCACTGTAGTCTAAAGCTCAGCTCAAAATTTCTTCGCATGTAGAAGTCCCTGCTTCCAAAGGACAAAATGCGCGTCTGTCCAGCACCAAACAGCTAGATACTGGCCTTTCAAAAACAAGCCAGGTGGCTACTAAAGTTCCTGAGGATCCTCTTGTAAATGGCATCTCTGCTCATGAGAAGCCTGCTCTGGCTGCCTGCCTCCCCACCTCCTGTGGAAAAGGCACTGAGTGAGTTTGCAGTTACAAGCAGGAGTTAGTATCTCACACCACCTACCAGGCACACCACTCTCTTAAAGAAGAGTTGGGAAAGCAATTCACACTGTTCCTGTTCCTGCCCCCCCTCCCCCCCGTGGTTTGTGACTAAAGGGTGAACATAGGGAAACATAAAGAAAGGTCCTTAGTCTGTACACCTCCCGCCAGAGGGGCAGCCCTCTCGGTGCTCTGCTGTAAGGGCATAGCTGAGGCTGAGAAGGGCAGAACTGGCTGGAAGACTGGGAGCAGGACAGATGCAGGAGGCAGAACTGCTGCCCGATGAGATGGCAGGATTGCTTCAAAGGTTAAAGGCTTAATGGACAGGGGAGAAGCCCGTTTGAGAGTGTGAGTATCTGCAACAAGAACCAAAACAGCATTATTCAAACCAAGATGAAAGCAAGAACTAAACTGCTGTATATGTTTTTGTTCAAGTCTCATGACTGGGGCCAGTTCCATGAGTTGAGTGAGGAAGGACAATTGTTTTCAAGCTGACAAAGCTGGCAGCATACAGACCTCCACAGCTCTTTTTCAGCAAATGAAGGAGACAGGACTGTGGCCCTGTGGTTCATGGAGGATGTGTCTGGTGCATAGGCTCACAGGACAAGGCAGTGACCTTCGTAGGATGCTTCAGGGAAGATAAACGTTATGTTGAGGGTGAAGTCATCTGAGCACGGATTATCATTCAGCCTTCCTCATGCAGCATAGTGCCACCGTATCTCCCTGTGACCCGATGTCCAGGTTAGCCAGGCAGTAAGTTGAATGATCAGCAATGCTCCATGTGTCAGGCTACAGGGTCAGCAAGTGGCCCTTGTGGTTGTGTAGATCCACCAGGCAGCAAGCCTTAGCCTGCAAGGAAAGCTGGGTTGGGAGCTCACAGTTAACATACTGGAGTTTGACAAGGTTGAATGCTGTGTTCAGCCCCGGTTTTGGCTATAGAAGAGCACTTTTACAGTAATGTAGCTCCATTAGCTTCAAAAATATTACTCCAAACTTCTGAGCTAAAGGAGGAAAAGCAGTCTCTATAATTTCTCGTAAGCTGAGAATCAGCTGGAGACCTGTATCTGCTGTTTTCCTTTTCCATACTATACAAGTATCTGCAAAGAACCCCTGTATTTTGTGGGCTAAATTATACCCTTAGCCACAGCTTTGTACAGGTAACATGACTAATTTAGAAGTTATTTCTTTTGAACAAAAGAGAACAGCTTAGTCTTATTGTCATCAGAGTAGGGAAAAGAAGTAATTGACCTTTATTATGTCACTAAAGTATATAGCACATGTGACTCTGAATACATACATGAAGTACATTTGCAGAGTAAGACCATGTCGATGTTAATATAATTTCTACACAGTATGTTTTGAACAGAACTGTACCTTCCAACCATGACTGTTGTTTGTTCCTTCAGGCAGAAACTGTAATTACTCTACGGTTTGCAACTAATATCCTGAGGCCTCAACCGTTCCTGAGTGTTACCACAGTATAAATATCATTAATAAAGTTTCACAAAAAGACAACTCCTGCTCGCTCTATTCATGTAGGCTTACATTCACTTCCAGGGAACTCAGATAGTCAGACTAGGTCTGGATAGATGTGTGAGGCTTGGAAGGAAGTGGCTTAGCTTTGCTGAACCCATTCGCTACCGGTGGCCTTCCTTTGTGACTTGAAGATCTGTAATGACTAACCCTGGCACGACTTGGTGTTTCCAGACTCACACTACATTACCTTGGGTAAATAACCTTCTGCCTCCCCCTCTTGGATTTGCTACCATGAATGAATCTTTGTAGCGCCTTCCCCAGCACCTCCTCTGAAAGAAGTCATCGTCTCCCAATGCATCGTTATTGCCACTGTGATCAGGGCTCTGTTGCATTAGGCACTATACATGCCACCATAAATCATGCCGCCTTTTCTGAGTGGGAGTCACACAGTCCTGAAGCAGACTAGCTTTTCAGGGACAAAGGAACTTTTATGATGAGACTTAGGGCTTGGACTGTATATTAATTCATATCTTGGAGCAATACAGGTCCTGTGTAGCACTGGGTGTCTGAAGCAGTCAGATTAGCATGCAGATAGTCCAGAGCTACAAGTCTGGATGGGAAAAGAAGACAGACTAATGATAGCTGAGGTAATGGTCATCACTCCCCCTCGGACTACTACCAAAAGAGATTGCCATAAGGACTTTTTTTTTTGCATTAAGTCACACCGAAAGTTGGATCTATTTGGCAAAAGTCTAATGCCAGTCTGTCACTACAGACCACTGCCATATCCAACAAAATACATGCTTCAGGCAAGTAGGAGTTAGCTTCTTTTCAAGTTCCTGACATAACTGTCATAGTAAAAGAAGTTGTGTGGATTTGCATAGTATTGACTTGCATTTTCCTGAACTAGCAGAATTCTCTACTAGAATATTTGGCAGTTTCACAGTTATCCTCACATACATAAAATAACTGATTCAGAAATACAAGATTTTTTTCAAGATATGAAAATCTCCACACTGTGCTGTTGCAATTATTCTTCCCTGCAAGGAAATAAATATACCTTGTCTACAAAACAATTAAAATACCCATTGAACTTTTTTATTACACTATTCCTTGCAATTACTTGTTTCTTTGTACAATCCTCTGTACATCGAAAATAAATAAACTGTAGAGGAAATTAGGTGGAAAGGACACACAAAAATGAGAAAATACATTTAATTATTTCACTTTACCTTAGGAGAAGACATGTTTAAACTAACACATTCTTCACAAAAGCAAAGTAAATATTATAACTAATATTTGAAAACTCTCGCAGCATGACTATGTCATATGCCAAGAATACTAACCTCTACAAAAATAAACTTCAGCAGTCAATCCTGATTTTTCACTGTTGCACTATCTGCTGCTCAGACTTACAAAAGCTGAAGGAAAAAGCGTCTGTGTAAAATAAAGCCCCTCCTGACTTGAATTAGCATCAAAGAACGTCTTAAAGATTTCATAATTATCTATAATCCAGGCAGACCAGCCCATCGGCACAAGTGGAAGAGAAGCAGACAGAAGTGATATGAGATAATGGAAAGAGGAGTGACGGCTTGTGGGAACACCAGCCATGATTACTCCTGCAGCAGCTGCTTAACCTGAAAGGTAATGTTTTCACCCCCTTGTCTGTGCTTGGTCTCCCCTTCTGACAGCTTGGAATGATGCTGGGTGGGCAGCTTGGGTATCTACTGTCCACTTTAACCTTGCTCTCCATGTCACAAAGAGAGAAACTCAGCCCTGCGTAGACTGCTGTGCTAGAAACTAGTACCTGAGCTTGACCGTCAGGGTAAACAATTGTTTAAAGAACAGCTAGGCACACAGAGCAGCAATCTTGGCTCTCTGGATTAAAAAAAGGGCAAAATGCTGCTTCTAATCATGCATTTGGAGCAGCTCCCAGCCACACCAATGTTAGAGGTTAGGAGTATGTGTATAGGTCCTCTGTCTGCTGCTCTTTCAAGGTTTGCGGTGGAAGGTGATGAAATGAAAATTACAAGCATTTTTTTTTTAAAGTAGGTAGGGAGAAAAATGCTGGGCTTTCATTTCCATCACTTTTTCTCCAATAGCAAAAGGTGTCTGCAGAGGTGTTTAATGTCAGTCTGTAGTGTGTCTGCCTCTGTTTTGCATCAGGATGCTTGAACGCTGACCCTGGTCTGAGCAGGAGGACCTCTGAGGGTCCCCTCCACCCTCAGATATTGTGTAGGTCTGTGATGAGGTGTGGCATCATGCCTAACAAGCAGCCTCAGGTGGAAACAGGCACAGCTCGTGCCCATTTTGGGTGGGACAGAAACCAGTTTCAAGAAAGTAAGCCTGCAGGGTAATAACGTACAAGGCTTCTTGGTGTAGGCTGCAGATGGGAAGGAGCTTGAGGACTGGAAGAGTTAGGACATGCCAGAAGGGATGAAGCAGACCCCAGAAAAAGGCTAAATACCTGGGCTCAAACACGCCAGGCAGAGCCTGAAGTGATCTTGCCACCAGGCAGGTTGTAACATAAGAGTACCGTAGAAAGACATGCCAGCCCAGCACAGAGCCTCACCTGTATTTAGAGAACAGAAATTCAGTCTGGCCCTATAGCAAAGGGGCTTAGCCAAGAAGGGCCTGGTAGGAGCTGACAACACCAGATAATTAAAACGTGGTTTGTAACCAGCTAAATCAAAGTGATGTGAATGTCTACTTCCAAAGCAGATGAACTGTAGCTGTCCCAAATAGCCTGCGAGATCCTGAGCAAAACAGGGATGTAAAGGTCAGAGGGAGCCCATGACTTGATTTGTCCTTACCACACTAGCCTCACGTATGATTCCTAATTAAGGGGTTTTTTTCTGAGGCAGGCTAAGTACACCCAGCAGTATTTCAGATGCTATTGCATTCCTCTGCAAACGGACGGCAACAAGAAGCCCTGCTCCAGAGTGGTCTTCCTGGGACACAAGAAGGAGAATGAGAGAAGGACCTGCCTAGCAGTTTTCAGCAAGGATTGTGATCCTAAATTGTGTGCAATGGACCACCACCCTCCACAAAGGGGTGGAGCAGGGGCATAAACAAGTAGATAGTACTGTTTTTTCTCGAAAGGCTTCAATCTCAGTGAGCTGCAATCAATAGAAAGACTTCTTACTGATTTTGCTGGTCTCTGGATTGAAGCCTGTATGTGGGAGGGTAGTGTATTTTGTGCAATGGCTTTAGCCTGCCTCAGAGTCTATCACATCACCAGATCCTTTTTCCATTCCTGTTGGTTAGAGTCAGATTTGCAGTGTTCATCTGTTGGGCTCAGGACACTGAGCCTAAACAAAGGATGATTATGAAAAATATAAATTTGTACCCTCCCTTAACAGCTGCATTTAAAACAAGTCTCTATAATTGTCAGATTGTTTTAAGCTTGCCATCATAATTTACTGTGCTTCCCTAAAGCAGTAGCAGATGAATCTAAACAGTGCACAGCTTGTGGTCCGTCCACAGCATGCCCACAACATCGTCCTGCTCTCAGACATTCCCGTGACGGCCAGCCGGTGAGTCACGCAACCACAGCTCCTCATTGCCGGCAAAGGGAGCCCACCTGAGGGGCCGCCTTTCACTCCTCCGTTCGTTCAGGCACTCACTCACTTCTCCCAGTGGGGCTCCAGTCTCCGGCATAGGCGGTGTCTCCGCAGAGGCCTGCTGGTGGTCTCTTCAGAAGCCTTTTGCGCACAAAAGCAGGCACTCCCACTACACATCTGCAGCCTGATTTATTAGAATACACGATTTGCAGGGCAATATCATATCGCATGCAGCAGATAGGAACATCACGCACAGAGTCTTTTAGCTACACATGTCAGTATTCCTATTTGGAAATAACCTGAAGGTGTGCCTCAGCGCTAAATAGTCTGTCTGTGAGTTAGATTCTTGTTTGAATCACGTGTAGTTGGGGTGTAAAGAGTAGAGCCATTATCTGTCCAGACTAGGAAAGACTAGGATCCAGAAAAGACTAGGTCCAGATCTAGGAAAGACTATGTCCAGACTAGGATCTGTCATCCAGGAAAGCAAGCATTTGTAGCAAGAAGTTTCAGCTCACGTAGGCCTTTTTTCTTTTTCTCATTTTACTTGTGTTGACTTTTAGCCAGCAGCACACAGAAAATCCAGAAAATCCTCTAGATTCAGAATCCATGCATAGATGAATTTGCTAGCTTTGTTCATATTAAAATTTAAAATTTTCAGGAAAAAAAAATGCAGATTTCTATCCTTTTCTTTCAAAACAAGCATAGCATTTTCAAGGATCACAGTTTTGACCTATCAGAGTATGTAGAAACTTGAAGTGAAAAGATGTAAACTGAAGACAAAAAGAATGATCTACCTCTGTACAGAAGCTTCTTTTCTATTCCTATTCAAAGCACATCGATGGTCACCTCTGACCTAAGATAAGTAATTCCTATATTCCTTCTAAGCTGAATTCATCTATCTTGCCCCTCGTTTTCTGTGGGGCTGTAGCCATGGCTGACAAGGATCAGGATTCTTCTCCAGGATGGTAAGTTTGATGACTTCCAGCAAGGTCCCTCGCAGGAGTTTTTCAAGCAGAGTTCATTTAAAGGCAACTGCAATTAGAAAAATTAGAAATTACGACTGCCAACTATTTACATTGAGAGAAACCCTCTCCAGTTGAGAGAACCTGAACACAGACCGTATGTAAGTTCTTAGCATCGACTGGCAAAAACACCAGTGGGTTTTTTAAGTGATTGCCAGTTTTGCTTAAGATACGCTACAAAACATTCTCAGGGTCTGCGGGAATCTCTTGTGATTCTTTACAGTTCAGCTCATCAAATGCTGACATTTTCAACTTCAGTGTTTCATTATTAAAGCAGCTTTTGCAAGCCACAATCATACAGTTCTTCAGTATTCTCGTCATCTACATGATCATGTATCTTTCGAAGACTAGATTTCTACTAAATGACTTAGCTCTGCTCAAAGATAGGGCTGATAAATGGAACTTTCACCCCTACTACCTGTTATTATGTTTTATTACTTTTAAAATGAGGTGGGTTTTTTCCTTCTAAAAGAACTTAAGATTTGTTTTTATTGCAGAGAGGATCTAGGTGATTTGACAACACAATTAGGTAGAACAAAGTCTTTTTACAAAACTATACAAATAGTTAGTTACTCTGAACAAAAGATTCACAACAGCAGTTTAAATATTGCCTCATAATTTGAGGTAGGGTTTGCAAAAAAAAAACCCAAACACAAATTCATAACTTGTGTATTAAAAGTGTTTGTTTGGAATCTGCATCCAAATCTCATTTCATCTCTCTTCTTCTCTGTGATCTGCAAGTTTTCAGGCAGACAGTGCCTGAGGATTAAGTTCTGCCCTGTTCTGGAGAAACTGGGGAGTTTTGCTTAACTTATGCATGTTTTAGACTGCTATTAAGAGCTCTGATCAGCACATTAGGGAAGTGGGGTTTTTTTTCCCTTTCTTTAAAAACATGTTTGTACAGATGAGCTGAGGCTGAATTTGCATTTAAACTAAACCTCTTTAGCAATTAATTTTCCTGAATGTAACTCTTTCCAAATGTTTCCACAGTAAATTTTTTTAAGTGCCCATAATGTTGCCACCAGGCAGGTGGCTTATTATTCACATTAGGAATAAAAATCAAAAAAGAGTTCTGACTGAATTGTCTAATGGAGCTTTTTGCAAATGAGAATATGGGTATCATATTGTTGAAAGAGCTACTAGGGATTCTCACTTCCTCAAAGCAGGGAGCATTTTTCTTTATCTTTTGGTAAGTGTGTGTCTGCTGTAAAGAAATGTATGATGGTTTGTCTTGTGTATTGAAAAAGAGTTAATATGACCATCTAGTAAGTACTACATATGTGTTGAATACTCCATTCGCTAGTTCTCACAGTTAAAAGAAACATGCTTTAGGCATCTTTTTCCTCTCTCGCTGTGCAATAATCTTCAGTACATGTTAGCCTTTATCGTGTATCATGAAAGCTTATCTTCTCAGCAAAGAAGGCTTCAAGTTCTCTCTCACTGGTAAAGTAGTTTAGCTCTATGCCAAACTGGAAAATTTCACCCTTCCCCAGGGGTAAATAAAATCCCTATAAGCAAGAGTGCAAGTCGAGCAAGTTCTTCACTAGTTACTCTTTCCATGAGTCACACGCTTCTCTTCTACAGAATCCGTCCAGCTCCTTGCCTCAGCGATATAAGATCAGCGTAACCCAAATTATCCTTTATAGCCAAAAAGAATTCTAACCTCTAATACTAACAAGAATAAAAGCCCTCTGCAGTTACAAACTAAACTTTTTGCCTCCTTTCCTTCTGCAGTTTTCTTCACTTTCCTATTCCTCTTGCTGTTTTCCTAGGTCTGGCTCTCTAATCAAAACAACATGCTTACCTTTTAGGTTTCTCATATTGATTATTTCTAAAGCAGCCACCAGTGTTCCTAATGTTTTTCAGACAGGGAGATGCTCTTCTTTTCTTATACTATCTGATTGCATCTGCATTAGGAAATCATGCTGTTCGCATGTGATCATTCTTCACAGCACTCCCATGCATAAGACTTAGTCTCAAATCAGCAGCAGTGTGGCGGCAGACACTGAGCCTGGGTTCAAAGGCTAGCACCGCCTGTTACAGCCCACTTCTAATTTGTAATAAGATTCTTATCTTGGGAAAATCTAATGCTCTTTGAGCGTACTGGCTGATCCTGTAATCAATTAATCTTGCACAGTGTCCTAACTATTCTATACAACCATTGTTTCCACATGGTAATTCCAGTAAGAACAGTTAATAAGAAAGTGTTTTTACTTTTGTGACTTAAAAAACCAGAAATAGTGTCTCAGAGGATAACCTATTTTGTCTAAACAGGAAAATATAGCACAGTGATTAGCATCTTCCAGGGCTAGGTGCTATGTATGGTACATGGGAAACCTTTCTTCAAAAGTAAGAAAGTAACACATTCAAAAGAACAATGAATGCTTAAACTGAGAATGTGGGTTAGAAGCCCTGAGTTAGTTTTTGTCACTGATAGTGCTGATTCCACATATTACCAGCCCATCTGAAATACTGTGCACAGCAAGCAGAGCAGTCCCGAGGGTCCAGAGCTTTGATTTTTATTGGGTATTATGGCAATACGTGCACAAAGGTCTGTGTATTGTCCAAGAGGATCTTGTCATAGACATTAATCCCACTGAAGCACTTGGAATGTTTTCACAGTTTCATTTTCCAGGCTATCTCCAGAAGCGTAGCTGGTGATGTCTAGGCATTGTGGAAGATGAATTATATTATCCTGACCTTCAGCAGTAGGTTAAGCCACTAGGTAGCCTGTTGAATCCAAAAGGAGTTACACTAATATTTTGGCTGCCTAAACCTGTAATTTAAAGGTGTTTAGAGTCACAGGTTTATGCGTATACTGGAGTAACACAAACTATAGTGCAAACCACTTTCAACTGCAGGCAATGAATTATTCTTTGTTTATCTGTATTTGTTTTATCAGGTCTCTTTTTTCCTACCTACAGTTTTTATGGTATATAGGAATAAACATCATTTATATTTATATATAACAAATGCCAATGTACTTAGAGGAAAAATGCAAGCCCCATAACAGGTTTTGCTTTGTTTTAAAAACACAATGGTGTGAAAAATGAGCACATGTTTTAGGTTCCCTTTTATCACTTTAGAGTGTTGTCTGGCTTTTCCAAACCGTATACATAAATATGACTATATAACCTGGAGATAGGAAAGCACTTGTTTAAACATGCGCATGCCCACAGTACCGTAATTTACAGAGACTCAGAGTTGGCACTGTATTCTGACATAGAAATTTAGGGTTGCACCACATGTACTGAACAATTGCTCTAATGTTTGAAATACAATGGCCACACTGTTTTGTTTCCAAGTTCTTTAGGAAAAATCAGTACAGATTTTTTGGGTATGATATTACCTCTCTAGGTACTGTAGAAAAGTATTCAGTGTATTATTTCTGAATATAGCTGTTACTTATAATACTGTAAAAAAAAAAAAAAATCTTCAAATTAAAGCTTAGGCACAAATTACCCACTGCCACTTGGGGCCAAAACTCTGAAATTCAGTGGAAATGCTGTGGTAGCCTGTGGATTCAGAAGCTGCAGGTGGAACACTAACACACAAACAAACAAATAAACAGGCTTTCTAAAAAATATCCAAGTCACGCATACCAGTTTCATTGTTATAAACCACCAAGTCAACCAAGCACTTTGTTTTATGAGGTGTTACAGAGTTGGAGGAAAAGGGGTTGGGGGACTGTATCAAAAAGTAACACTGCAAGGTAGGGGAGAAAAAAAAAAACCCCTCCCATATTTGTCCCTGTTAGAAGACAATTCCCTGTACTGGGTGCAGTTGCAATATATGCTGTATAATTGCACACATCCTGGTGCTCCTCAGCCCAGAGAAGTTCGCTCAGAAAACCCCAAAGGTTGTCCCAGCTTAGTCTCACAGGTTTTCCATCTGTAACACTGCAGGGATCACAGTCCACCCACCTCTGCATACGGCCACTCCTCAGTGAGAGGTTGTAAGACAGAAAGATTTTGGTGACATGGTCATTCTAAGCTTATTTCTTGGTGGGAAGTCATCCCTCTGCTTTCCTGGTGTCCAAAACTGACCTCGTCATCTTGACTCAAGAAAAGCACCTGTGTGGGGTGATTGCACTGAGCACAGAGATGCCAGTAGTATGAAAGAACATACTAGCCTGTCAGGAAATCTCTCTGCAAGGCTCTAAGAGGAGAAGGCAGCTCAGCTGTTCAAAATGACACATTGAAAAATGTGAGCCAAGAAGTGGTCTTTGTTGATTTGCGGGACCTCCATGGTCTCTGCTGCTTTTGACTCAGCTAGACAGAAGCCTTTGACAGTTACAGGAATGCTACAGCATTTTTTTTTCCTTGTACTTTAGTAGTTGTCAGCAAAAAGTTCAGCTATCTGGGTTTAAACTGACACTGCTGTGGCTCATTGTCTGCCTAACATTAATTTCTAATGCTGTCTACTTCTATTAAGCAGCTAATAATAGTCACACCTATGCAACACTTTTCATTTATAGACTTCAGCACACTGGCACAGCTGCACCCCTGTTTTACACAGGGGAAAAGTCAAAGAAAGCGAGACCAACACTGGACTTTCTAACGCATGCTGCAGTTTGGGTGGCAAGAGGCTGATGGATATTACTTGATTTTTTCCTCTGGTGTGCTGGAAAAGGGTTTAATTAGCCACAGCGGACTTCAAGCGTGTGGCCATTTACGGGGCTGAAGGCCCCACAGGGTTCCCACACATCCCACAGGCACAGCTGGTTGTGCTTTCGGTGTGGGGGCTCAGCCCAAAGTGTGGCAGCACCCTCCCGCCACAGCCCCAGGGCACAGCACATCCGCTACACCCAAACACAGCCTTCTCCCACATTACAATGATAAGCAGAAATAAAGAGGAGGGAGACACGCAGCCTTGGAAAGGTCAGTGCATGGGGTCAGAGGGAAGGAAAAGGGGAGAGGGAGACTGTGTAAGGAGGAAGGGTCACACTGCAGAAACTTCCAGGATGGTGAGGGATAATGCATTCAGGGAAGGAAAAGATGGGGGACACTTTCCACCTCATACACTCAAGTTTTGATCCAGCAAAAAAAATAAGCGTTGTTTAAGTGTCCTTTGAATTTGGGGAGCTGGAATACAAATGAGCGTCCCCCTGCACCTGGCAAGATGTCAATTAAGGGCGTGCAGGCAGATTTAAGCCTGGAGTTCCCTATTTTGAGTGCCTGACTTTTGCAGTCTTAACATTTTTCCATAAAGACATCTGTCCATGTTCCTGCCCTGTACTGGAAACGTTCACAGATTTACAGTCCAGTTCTCCTGATTTCCATGCCCAGGTAAATGAAAGCTTAACAGAACAGGAAGCCAATCCCCTATCATTACACGAGAACAAAATGGACCATAAGGCAAGATCCCAGGGTTAGATGGGCCAACAGTGCAGTCCTCATTGTTAGGAACAACCACATCATCCATGGTGCAGAGGTGTATCAGGCTTCATTTTCATAGCCTGTAGAACTTTTGCCCCACCACTTCTTTGTATGGCTGACACCCTGTTTTAATTTCCAGCCTCCATTTATCCATCACCACTTTATATCGACTCCCCACTTTTGTTGTGAGAATTTTCTTTCCATCTTAGCAAAGCTCAGGGCTTTTCCTGAGTGGATAACAGGTATGTTGAGTTAACTGCAAGTCTATTGGCACATCACCTATGGATTAATTACAACTGCTATGTTAATATAGGACTCTGTATTAGAAGATCCCAGTTCTGGATGTAAGAGAAAGACTGTATATCTAATGTACTTCCTAACAGCTTGCAATTGTTAATATAAAACATTAATTTCCTTTACAGAGGTGTAGACAGTGTTCTTGACTTAAACCACTAATAAACGTATGATGTTTAGGAATTATTAAGCAGACTATCAGATTTACCAGTTAAATAACTGAGCTTTAGCCTTAGCAAAACATTTAAATAGCATGCAATTAAGGCTTAACTAATCAGAGACATTAGAGATAACACACTTAAATAACTTTTTAGAAAACACCAATAATAGAGAGTTTAGTCTGACAGTGAAACTTACCAGCTTCAAAAAACATGAAATATTGGGAAGCATACAGTTACTTGACAATTAATCTCATCATGGCTCATGTGTTGAACAAGAAATACACACTGGGCCCCTCTGTTGCTTACAAAATATTTCTTATGTGGTTAAAGTTTTAAGGCATTTGTAAATTTACCAGTTAGATCGCTAAATCAAAAATCAACAATGAACAGAAGTATATTCTAAGAATGGGCTATAATTTTTTAATAGCATATGTATCCAAATACATAGAAAAAACATAATCTGACTCTTTCTAAAACAGTTTAAAGAAAGTCACCAGCAGCTGCTGGATTCTGATTTCCTTTCAAAGTTAGATTATTAATTTAGGTGCAACTAGAAGGTAAATTTGGCCATCCCAGTTTAAATCTCAGTCTTCATATAATGCTGTTCCCTATTTTGTAACGATTCGCTATTTACAAAGAAATTCTGAGTTGCTGGAAAGCTGTGCTGTCAAACAGCTGGCACAGCCAATCAAAAATAGGATTTTCTTTTTAAAGTGAATATTGCCATTCACAACCGTGCGTTGTGTGAGGCTCTAACCCAGCTGTTCAGGATAACAAGGGAGCAGACAAAGGCATGTTTTGCCCTTTCAGACCTTGCTGCATGGCTTCTGCTTAGCTTTTGCTTTGGGAAATGAAAGGAGGACATGGGCTGCCGGCTGGGGGATACCCCTGGGAGCTGATGGGCAGAGACACCCATTTCCTTCAAGCTCCTGCCCACTCATCCACATGGGCACAGACTAGGACAGAATCATGGTGCGGGGTGAGGAAGCTGGGGGCTTCGCTGCCCCTCCGCCAGCTTCATGAGGGAACACCCCAGGCTGGAGCAGGCCCCTCCAGGGGCTCCCATCCTCGCCAGGGCTGCTCCCTCCTGGAGACTAAACACTCAGCCTAACCCATTATAAGCAGAGAACAAATTTCTGCCTAGCACCTGGGAAGGGGAAAATCAAAACCAGGCACCCCCACCACTTTGAATCTTTGGTCAAGTTTGAGTGAGCGAACATAAACAAGTGTGCTGTGACACCTCTGTGTGTATGGGAAAGCAGGCAGAAGGCAGGACTGGAACATGCACACGGGAGGTACGCGCAAAACCCTAAAAATAAGAGGCTATAAATGTACTGCAGAGTCAAAAGTAAGTGAAATGTTTTCAGAAAATCCTAAAGGGAAGAGTGGAAGAAAAGCAGACCAGCCCTCTGGGAACTCTGCTTTCCCAAGTCATAAAAACCTCTGTTTTCCCCGTCTGGAAAAGCTGTCCACAATGCTCAGAACAATATGTTTTTATTTTTAGTCTTTGACACCAAATAACCGTGAAAAAAACCCCAAAACAACAGTGTCAACTGCTGTGAGTGGGCAAAAGTACCATCTTGTAGTTGAGAGAGATACATTTTTAAAAGCTTGAGACATGGAAGTGAAATTGTTGAACAAAGTTAAACTTAGTATTTCAGAAACATGTTTGTGTCCTTAACTAAAGCATGTTTTTCAAATTGCTTTAGTTTTTTATGCCATATGCAAAATATTTCATGTTCTTCACTTATGAAATCCACAGAAATTTAGAATCTCAAAAAGTTTTGAAAAGTGGGCATGCCAAATTTGTTGTTAATAAACCAAAAAATATATTTTATTGAATGAAATGGCTTGAAAACAAGCCAAACTTCCAAAATGGAAAGGAAGATACATGTTTTTCCTCTTTTTCTGAAGACATCTGACTGTGCAGGAATGCTTTGTTGAAAATTTAAAGATGGACAAATAATCAAAAACTTGGTGGAACATGGAGCAGCAGACTGTATTAATTAAACCACAATTATCTTTGTGGCACTATTTGGTTTTGATGGTTGCGCAGTATATTCATGCATATTGTATCTAATCCTGCTATCACTAGATAGACAAAACTCCAGACATCAGGAATTTTGGTTTGGCTAAGTCAGGCATAGTGACTTATTTCAGAAGCTGGTATCGGTTTCTTAAAAAGAAGCATTGTTACTTTTTCCTGTGTATTCTATAGCCGTACTGACTGAGGCTCAGATCGTGTGGGTGTGCTCAAGGGAAACCTTCAGACAACACCCAGATACTGCAGAAATTTATAAAGCTGTTAATGAGGCTTTGTCTGGGTGTGCTGCTGTATCTGCAGCTGAACTGGGTCAGAGACTGAAGCTCCTGGGCACCCTCCCAGCTGCTCACTGTTGCTTTTTCTTTTTTCCCCTGCCAGAGGTTACCCTCCTCTGAGATCTGCCTCTGTCACCACATGCTTAGGTTGACATTGTGAAATTATGTAGTTGTCATTGTCATGATTGCTTTATCATTGATACTTCTCAATAGGTGCTCACTTTACAGATAAGATCCCACCTGTATCTCTCTTAGGTCAGGGATAGTCACTGGCTTTTTAGTTTTTCATGGGTGGTAACTGAAGCAGAATGAGCTTGGTCAGTGGGCTTGCTGATGCCTGCACCCACCAGTGTGGCTAAGGCTGCTGTAGGAGTCCAGAGTTTATAGCAGCAGAAAGTCATCAGAGGCACTTCTTGCCTTGAGGGGCTGGTGAGCCTCTCTGGATACGTGAACCCCTCTTGAGCAGCCCTCCTGTGAAATGGAAATGTCTGCTCCAGTTCGCTGGGCTAGTTCTTATTCTCAGACTCTGCTGTGCCATAAATGCAGACTCCCTCAGATGCCAATCAAAGGGAACCTTTTAGTCTCAGTTTGGCACACCACAGGACAGGTCTTAAGGAACAGCTAGGGTTTCACTGCATTAACACGTGTGGCAGGGTTCCCCAGAAATCTAACTGTAAGCAGGGGACGAGGTGATAAGAGGGCGGGGAGTTTTGGCAGCCTGCCGATGCAAGCCAGTGTTTGCTGTGTGTATGTGATGGGCAGATCCTGTGCAAAGGTCACAGCAAGCTAAACATTACAAATCCTAAAAGGTCCTTGCACAATTAACATTTTAAAAATAATATGTATTATATAAACTGCTGTGTTTTAAAGAGGCCAGGAACAGGAGAAGGTAGCCTGCAGCCAGGAATGTGCTAATTAAAGTATACAATAGAAATATTGACCAAGTGACCTTAGGGGTGGGAAGGAGGCAGGAGGAAGGGGGAAGATATGACATAATCCTTTAGTACCATGTTATATTCCAGTGCTCTGAAAAACAGGACAGACAGGCAGGAATAGAGCAGTCCTGCCATCCTGGCTGGGAAAAGCTGTCTCCACCAAGGCAGCCTGGGCCTAAAAGACATATATAACATCTCTGAGAACCTGCCAGTGCGCACCATGGCTGGGGTACACTGTACACAGTGGCCTGCAGCTTCATGAGCCCATGGAGACCCTAGAGAGGATGCTTACCAAATGCAGTTTTAATAGTGGGTTTTGTTTTAAGTAAGCCTCTTCTTTTAGCCTCCGTTTAAGGAAAAATCTGACTGTAAGTAACCTCACACAATAAAGCACTGTTCCTGCAAGCATGGCAACATTTAAAGCTTTTCCTGTAACCATCATCCCTATCTATATTTTTCAGGATACTGTAATGATAATATAGTCAGCCTCCTCTTAGTCACACAGGCTGTTTCGGAGATGGTATCTCTGGGTCTGAGGTGAGGGAGCATCTGCCAGCAGACTGCTTTAGCCAGGAAAATCCTCTGGCACACAGGGTGAGCCAGGAGCCTGCCAAGTACAGAGCACTATGAGGGAGTTTGTAATGAAGCAGTGAAGCCTGTGCATGCTTTTTTGCCCCGTTTTCTTGCTGCCATGGAGAAGCATCCTTATGTTATGGCCCAGCTCCTGGCTTGTTTTGTTTAGATCTACCAGCTCATCTTCCTTTTCTGTCCTCAGCTGATCTTGCAGGTAAACTGGGCTCTTCCTATTGAAAAATCCTGTTTGTCTCTATCCCCTCTTCCTCAGCACCACCCTTGTGTGCGGCTGTGAAATTCCTCACTTAGTTCTTTCTGTCCCTTGATCACGACCTGACATCTTTATCAGCCTCTAATGTTCAGGCTGCTGGTGTACAGCACACAAGAGCTTGGGGCTGGATTTCCCTGTCAGGAGCCTGGGGAGTTGCCAGCAGTAATAATGAGGAAGAAGGATAGAGAATCTTAGCCAGATTCTGACACATGAATCTTAGAGTAACTGGGGACCTCATAGCAGCTTGGATATACATGCCCTTTATACCTGCCCACAGCTTGCTTGCATCCTGTATTTTTCTTAGCATTTTTTTATTGATCTTTTGAATAGCATTTTGGAGCAGCTCTCAGTATCAGCAGCAGGATGAATAGGGTAGTCCCATTCAACTTTAATTGGTAGTTTGCACCAAGGATAGTATTCAAATATCAGCTCTTACTATTATAATTATATAAACTTCCTTGCATGCAAGCACCCAGTCAAAGGAATGCATGCCCATACCAAAAGTTCTTTCAATACCTTTGCTGGCATCTGTTGTATATTGCCTGAACGAAGAAAGAGAATGGGTCTTTTCAGCCATTTAGCAATTCATACCTAAGGTCTTTGTTTCTGGGGCACAGGAATGAAGCTGGTCCCCAGGAAAAAAAAGTGGTTAAAAAGACCTCAATGTAATCTTGTTTCCCTTCATGATTAACAGCAGCTAGCAAAAAAAAGGGATCTCTTTCATGAGCTTTAGGTTGCTGAAAACACACTGGAGTCATGCTGCTTTGCCAGCTGAATAGGAGCTCCCAATGTGACACACTGCTAAAAGAGACAATGCCGCTCTTGGGTACAGAAGCATATACCAAAGGGTATATCAAGTAGGATGGATATCGTATGTCTGCATGCAGTCCTCAGTAATTACTGCTAGAATACTCTCCAGGCTTACTGCCTGCTGTTCAAAAAGGATGCTGATAAATCACAGAAAGTTCAGAGAAAAGCCACAACAGTGATTAACACGGACACAACCAATCTTCCTTGTCCTATAAGCCCTTTACCAAAATCTTTGTTTGATCAAATGCCAGGAAAGGGGAACTCCAGGAATGATCAGTAGAAGACAACATTGGTCCCCCAGGAGTCCCAGTGCTCACTGCATGAAAGATGAGACAAGACCATGACAGAAGATGGGCTGGTGACTCACCTTCTTCCATAACCATGCTGCGGTCCTGCCATGAGATTGCACCTTAGCTGCTTGCATTTCACGTAGCTCAAGCACTGTTGCTTACCCACCTGGAAAATAAATGTCATATATGAGTGTTATGGGTTTGTGTGGCACGGTTTTCTTTGGTAGTGGGGGAGGGGGCTGCAGAGGTGGCTCCTGTGAGAAGCTGCTAGAAGCTCCCCCAGCTCCAAGTCGGAGCTGCCTCTGGCCCAGGCTGACCCCATCAGTGACGGTGGTAGTGCCTCTGGGAGAACACATTTAAGAAGGGGAACCGGCAGTGTGGGGGTTGGGGAAACGTGAGAGGAACCCCTCTGCCGATACTGGAGTCAGTGAAGAAGGAGGGGGAGGAGGGGCGCCTGAGGAGGCTGATGGCCCTGCAGCCCGTGGTGAGAAGGCAGGCTGTCCCCCTGCAGCCCAGGGGGGTGAACGGTGGAGCGGAGGCTCCCGAAGATGGCCGTAACTCCATGGTAAAATCCGCGCTGGAGCAGTGTGAGACTGGAGAGCAGCCCGNGTTGGAGAAGTTGGTGAAGGACTGTCTCCCGTGGGAGGGACCCCACGGTGGAGCAGGGGACAAGTGAGGAATCTTCCCCCTGAGGAAAGGAGCGGCAGAGACGATGTGCAGCGAGCTGACTCAACCCCCATCCACTGTTCCCCTGCGCCGCCGGGGGGAGGAGGTAGAAAGCATCGGTAGTGGAACTGAGCCGGGAAGGCGGGAGGGGTGGGGGGAAAGTGTCCTGAGGTTTGGCTTTACTTCCTAATACCCTTGTTTTTGATTTGATTTGTAGTAAATTAAATTGATTTTTTTCTTCCCCAAGTTGAGCCTGTCTTTTGCCTGTGACCATAAGTGGGGAGTGATCCCTCCCAGTCCTTGTCTCGACCCACGAGCCTGCCTTTGGATTTTCTTCTCATCTCAACGTGGCCAGGGGAGGGGGTGGGGGGCGAGTGAGAGGCTTCGTGGTGCTTTATTACTGGCTGGGCTGAAACCGAAACCACAATGAGAAAGACCATGAATTCAGACTACTTAGCTCATCAAAAAGAAGGTTAAGGACTGATATGTTCAGAGACTGATACATGACTAGCAAGACTTTGATAACAACTGTTCAATTTAGCAAAGGAAAAGGACTCTGAAGGTTGCTTATGAATAGTATCCTCATATCTCAAGGTGAACAAACTCTTTTTGAATGTAATCCAGCATTTGGCAATTTGAAAAGGAAAGCTCAAGGCAGCCATAAACTCCTCTTCTTCCCTCTTAAAGCCATTCTCCTCTGCACAGCCCTGTGCACAAGTATTACTTATTCACATGGTGAATGGCTGTAGTTGTATAAATAAAGAAATCTCATTAAAAATTATTCTTTTTTTTTTTTTTTATATTGAAAAGAAGAAATAAAAATCCTCATACCCATTTCTAACTTTCTACTTTGGAAATACCTATTTATGACATAGGAATTTGTAAACCTGAATAAAAAAAAATATACTCTAAACTCTAAGCAGTGCAGCTACTCTGGCAGCTCATGTCTTTTTTGATGGTGGTATGTAGCTGCCAGCAGTGTATACTTACCAGCAAATTGTGCAGTGCCTTCAGACTTACTACAGAAAAAAACCCACTCAGAAGCCCTTGGCCAGGATGACTCCTGCTAGCCAAGTTTTAAAATTTCACAGTGTATTATGGCACAGAGCCATTTTTTGCAGTCCACAGGTATGCAGTGAGAGTGTGCTACTAGGAGATGAAGAAAAGCAGTGGATTCTGGGAAACCAACACTCTCAACTACAAACCCTTAAATAACATTAAATCTATTTTTATGAAATATCACAAACTGTCTTTCTGGGCTTCCATAAGAATAGGCTAGTAAGAACCTCATAACAACAATGAGCACTTCCGCAGCCATTATTGTGACTAGTTGGGTATTAAAACAACAGAATTATTGTATGTTACTATTAAATCCCATTTGTCACCTGTCCTGCTTTTGGCTTAGATAGAGTTAATTTTCTTCCTAGTAGCTGGTACAGTGCTGTGTTTTGGATTTAGTGTGAGAATAATATTGATAACACACTGATATTTTAGTTGTTGCTAAGTAGCACTTATCCTAAGTTAAGGATTTTCCAGTTTCCCATGCTTTGCCAGCAAGCAGGTGTACAAGAAGCTGGGAGGGAGCACAGCCAGGACAGCTGACCCGAACTAGCCAAAGGGATATTCCACACCATAGAATTCCATGCTCAGTATATAAACTGGGGGGAGCTGGCCAGGAGAGGCAGATTGCTGCTTGGGCATCGGTCAGAGGGTGGTAGGCAACTGCAGTGTGCATCACTTGTCTCTTCTGGGGTTTTATTTCTCTCTCTTTTTGTTATATGCCTTTTCATTACAATTACTACTATTTTTTTTTTATTATTGTTATTATATTTTATTTTAGCTATTAAACTGTTCTTATCTCAACCCACAAGTTTTACTTTTTTTTTCCAACTCTCCTCCCCATCCCACTGGGAGGGGGGAAGAGTGAGCGAGTGGCTGCATGGTGCATAGTTGCTGGCTGGGGTTAAACCATGACGTCACCATTGATAGAATAGATTGAGTGCTCTTCAGCAAAAAAACACATTGGTGAATTACTCTTTTTCTTGGTCAGCTG
Organism: Pandion haliaetus; assembly: GCA_013401275.1. Lineage (NCBI taxonomy): Eukaryota > Metazoa > Chordata > Aves > Accipitriformes > Pandionidae > Pandion > Pandion haliaetus. The sequence goes on along the minus strand of VYZV01005111.1, from coordinate 83,931 downwards.
TTGTGTTGACAGGACTCTTATCCTTTGAATGGCAGATGGTATGTGTCGCTGCTGGGAGGCAGCAGACAGTCAAGTTGAAGGCTTAGAGGACAGGCTAAGAAATGCCAGTGGAAGCTTGTGCAAGCTGTGAGATTCAGCCAGATTCAGAAGGGAAGGAGAAGCCCTGGCTAGTGACTGTAAGACTGATCTTGGACAGCCATTTGGATTTTCTTCCTGATGACATGGCTGATAGTTGCTTTTAAAGATGCCATAGTGATTTCACCCCGCAGTTTCAGAAACCATCTCAACCTCCAGGAAGTCAGACATTGAAATAACTTGCCAGAGAGGACAACACCAAACATCCTCACCACAGCAAAGGGAAATGCCACTTTTTCACATGCAAACATATTAGAGAAAAAGGAAAAGTGATTAGAAGAGTCTTCCTCTAAATTTAACAGTTGCATATCATAATCCTCTGTGTGAGTCCAAACGTTTTTGCTATCATGAGCCCAACTCTACCAAATTAAAAGGGAGTGATAGAAAGTAGTAAATCATCCTATACTTGCTTTCTGTACCTCAATGTGCCACATCCAGTATCTCTGTGGTCTCCAGTGATCAGGGAAAGAACAGCCTGTGACACTTCAGGCAGGTATTTTTTCTCAGCAGTAAGAGTTTGTTTCCTATTTTTCCCTAGTGCTCTGTCCTGCCTCCAGCAGTGGGCCCAGTCCTGGCATCCCGAGCATCATCCCTACTCCCGCGCGCCAGCTGGGCAGGGAGAATCGGTGCAATGAATTTTGCAGCTACTCTCTCTGTGCACCCGTCAGTGTCACTGACCACATTCCTGGGACCTGACACATGCTGGAACACCTCTCCTACGCATTTTTCTCCTCCAGTTTTGGCTCATTCCAGTGGTTTTCTTAGAAAAATGAACTAACTATGGTCATATGACTTTAAAACATAAAGCAGACATTTTGGCCCCTCAACAAAACAGTTTTAGAGTAAAATCCCATGAAAAGGTACAGATGTTGTTTTGACCACCAGAGGGGGCCTGCATTGTCTCAGATTCACAGTAAAAACAGAAAATCATGTTTTAGGAGAGGAAGAAAACAGCAAGTATATATTCATACTAGGGTAGCACCTACAGGCACTGAGTGATGACCAGCTGATTGCAACACACCGGCAAGGTGAAGGGAAATCAAGTTTATGTGGGGTGAGTAGGGAGTGCTGCCTGGTACCCACCCCATCAGCTGAGCCCAGAAAGTATCCTACAGAGGAAATTCTTGAGGAACAATATGAGATTTTCTGTGAATCCGTATGTGAAATACGATGAGATTATTTTGGCTGTTGTATTGAACCACTGCCTCCCTCCATGTTCACTTTGGGAAAAGTAATACTGTAGATGCAAGTCAAGTTTCCAAAACTGTTATCGAATGTTATCATATTAACATCTGTTTTAATTCCAAATGGGACATTTTTTCAATCACTAATATTTTATCGACATTTTGCATAGATCTACGACAGGGTTAGGCATCCCAGCTACAGTACAAAGACTACACTTTGGAAATACAGTTTCCAGTTAATACTTCTAATTATAGTGAGAAATCCTAGCACAAAATTTAACATGTAAGAGTGGAAAACCTTAAAGAAAAAAGTTTTTTTTCCCCTAAGAAAATGAACTCATATACAACAGAAAGATACCACTTTTCATCAATCCCTACTTAGTTATCATACTGTAAATCTCAAAAGCACTTGTTTTTCCTTTGCCTGCACTTTGCTTTTTTTATCTATGTAAAATGAATGCAAAGCATGTGTAATACTATACCCCATGCTTGTGCTCTAAAGCAACTTTCGCCAAGCATCCATATATAATCATACAAATAACAAGGCAGCAGAAATTCTAATCCAGCATTTAATGTAAAAAATCCTGTTTATGTTCTGTGACTTTTACAGTAGGCCATCTATACAAAACAGTGGTATTAACACCACCATATAGAATTTTAAAAGATAGTAAAGTTACTGCTGCTTGAATAGCAATTGACAGCCTTGCATGTTCTTGCTTGGAAACATTGTACAAAGAAAACAAATCTTCTAGCTGAAAGCCTCATTCCTAGAGTCACCCAATAATACATAAATAGGGCCACTTAGGCACACAGCATTTGTTCCCCACCCTGACTTATTCATCTATTTGTAGCGGATATGAGAGCTTGTGGGTGGCCTGACATGGTCCTCATTCAATTTTATTTAATTACTCACTTGATTTCACTTGAAAGAACTATTAAAATGACATCTTAATTGCTCAGTGTTATCCAGAATCTCTTTCAAAGCCCATAAACTGTCAAGGATTAAAAATGATGTCACTTTTCTGAATTCTCTATTCAGAGGGGAAAAAAAAAAAAGAATCTCTATCCAAGCCAAAATAAATCCATAAACACATAAAAATACACAGCCCTTGAGTAGGGGGCCAACTCTTCCCCTCCGCCTATGCTGCACTTCTGCTGTGAGCAGGATTTGGGGAAAACAGGTGATAGATGAAGCACTACAGCCATAAAGGTTTAGGCAGGAGGGAAAAGTCATGTTTGGGATCCTCAGATCCTGGAAGATGGAGGTTCACAGCCACACCCCAGTCCACCCCCCAAACACACGGGAACTGCCATCCAGGGTCAGATGAAAGATCCATCCAGCCCAATATCCTGACTTTGACAGCAGACAGAGGCAGATGCTTAGGAAAAGAATGTACTGACAGGGTGCATGCAGAGTGATTCCCTTTCCACTTCCCCCCCAATATCCTCCCTGTTTCCAACAATCAGCAGTTTCAGGATTTCCTGAGCCAGATGTTGCACTTAATAGCCAACAGCTATTAAATAATAACAAATAAATAATAGCATAGCTTTTAATAGGCAAATAGAAATTGAGACCCATTTCTACCAAGAGAAAGATACAGGGTCTTGGCTGTAACTGCAGTGTGGCTAACACAGTAGCAGCTGCAGAGAGTGGCTTTAGTGCTTCTCTGAATTCAGAGAAGGTTTCTTCCTGTTTCTGACCTTCACATATAAAAATGCCATAAATTCAGGATAAGCTGGTAAGGAGAATTACTAGCCATCGGACTTTATAAAGCTAGATTATACCATCAGTAGACTTAGTAAGCTATCTATTAGTTGTGTGGAAAGCCCTGTTTTCACATGCACAAACATACAACCTACATCTGCAAGCAGATGCTAATCGCAAGGCATATGGAATCTACCCCTTAAATATCTTACATATCAGAAAAGTTTGGTTGGATATTTGATTCAAATGCACTTCAGTCTAACTGGTTAACTGGAAAAATAATAATAATAAAATAGGTAAGTGTTGGTATAGAAGCATGGGGCATTGGTGCAGGTGGCCACAACTTCCCTTGAAGTGCTGCATATTCCTTGTGCAGTAGACCTCTCATACATGGCTATAAGGACCAGCTCTCATGGATCCAGAAATGAGTTTAATTTTTACCTTTGGAGAAGGGAGGAAGTGAAGAGAGAATAATTTCTTCAGGAAATCAGATTTTCCTGTGCTTGGTCTCCATGCATAGCTTTGCCTTTTCTTTGTCTTACTAACTGATTTGAAGGAAAAATTGTCTTTTATTTCTGCCTTAAATAAAATCATCACTCCTCCTCCTCCTGATCAAATGCCACCCACTTTCTTGTTTTTTAGCTTTTATTTTTATGGAGTTAACTCAGAAATAACCTAACTTTAAAACCTGGCATGCAAATAGTTCTAATCTTAGTGTACACACATGTTCAAGCTTGAAAACAAACTGAGTAAGATAAAAATAAAGGTGTTAGCAATTCTGAATATGGCTGCCTGGCATCTGCTAAGACCTTTAGAATGTCCTGATTAAACTCCCCCATATTTTGTGACTTGACACAGATATACCTGCCTGATCTGGATGCTCGGTAGGCTCTGCAGAGGCAGCAGACAATGAAGGAGAGAGATGACTCACAGTTATCACAGCAGAACATTCTGGATGGTGAGAGAAAAGGAAGAAGAAATTACCTAAACACAGGCACACTGGAGAGTGTTTTCGTCCAGGAACTGCAGCTCCCGAATACTTTTGTTGCATTCTGCTACTTTAAGCTCTGCATTTACTAATCACTTGACTCTAAGCAGTTCCAGTCCATCACTTACTCAGTGTATCACAATATACATTGAACTGGTAGTACCACATTCCATTCCAGTGAAACAAGAGCATCACTGACTAATATTGTGACAATTTTGCTCCTGATTAATCAGAGTATTTAGGTACATGTTCACCTTCAAGGAAGAAGGATACAACTCATGTACCTAAGTGGTTTGCTTAGTTGGTGTTTACTTAGTTTGGAGTTTACCTACTCCAAAGCCCCAAATCCATACACCCTAATGCCTCTGCATTGGAGTTCCCACCATCTTTAAGCTGCCCAAGGGAGACTCAAAACTGAGACATCCCCAAGATCAAGGGCAGACCTCCCATTAGGTAGGGATGTGCAGGTCTTCTCTATTTCTTCCTTTCTCTCTCAGGAGCATTTAGAGCAGTCAAACACCTTCAAGGAGCTGGGGTCCTCTCAAAAGCTTCCTGTCTCACAGAGGGTTGCAGGCAGTGGAAATAATGCTCACTTTCCTTCAATCCCCCCCCCTTCTTTTGCCCTTCTGCCTGAACCTCTCTGCACTCCACCATGCAGTCACCAGTTCTGCCATCCCTGTGCAGCCATACAAGAGGGACAGAATAAAAGAATCTGTCTGTAGGGCTGAAAAGGGAAGACAAGGCAGATGGAGAAACCAAAATCATACCTTTCTGTAGACGCCCTTCAAGGACAGATGCAAGAGATAATCTTGTCCATAGCTTTTGGCAATTACATTACATTTAAAATTCCATTAATTGATCTTCATGTTGTCAGTAAATTCTTTTAAAATCATGAGAAAGTATAGCTATGTAAAGAGAAACTGTCAGAGACTTTACACATTGATAAGGTGAGTTAGGATTGCCAGAAATATCTACCTGCATGTCACAGCCAGTGACTCCTGTTAGAAAGAGCAGCACCACTGCAGTGTATTACCATGGGTGTGCATGTCACTCAGGAGTGTGTCCAGCCTAAGACCTGCCATACCCATGCTGGGCTTAAGGTTAAACATTAATTCACCGAAAAGAAGGGAATGGATAGTTCTGGGTACCACTGAGGCATACACACATAAGTAAAATAGATACTGGCAATCTTCAGGGTCCCAGAGAGACGACAGATCATCCATTTGAAAAGTGTTTTCTATCATGTGAGAAAGCTCACTTAAATAATCTCTGAATTTTCTGAGCATGAAGCATGGACAGCTTCTCAGAAAATGTTACAAATATTGAAATTTTTCAAAGTATGTTTGAACTCTTAAGTTGGATTTCTCATCAAGAAATGAAGTACTGAGAGCCATTGCTAGCAGATCAAAACAAAATACACGTCGTTGCATTTGTGTGTCTATTTTATACATTAGAATTTGGCTTTTTCTCAGGCATGACTTCAAACCAGAACAAATGGATCAGTTTCTTCTGTGCCTATATATGTGTACACATGGGCACACCTATATACAAGAACAGCAGTCTTAACATATGTTTTATCATTAAAAAAAATCCTCCTATGGGAAAATAATGCTGAAAGTAGCTTTTTCCATTTCCTTAATTAGAACTCAGATGGTTTCCAGCTATGAACATAGCTCTCAAGAAATGAGTGCTTCTGTCTGTTACTTACCCAATTTACATTCCATGATAGTTAAAATTCAAGGAGTCATTTAGCTTTACGTCTCCTACAGTCACACACAGTCCTGCAAGCACCACTCTTGTCAAGCTTAAGAACTCAGTTTTCCAAAATGCAGCAATGACAATTCACTTCAAACAAGACAGTCCAGTAGTTGTAGTTACACTGTAATTGGAACTGTCAGTGGAAGCAGCATATTTTCTGACTGAGAAATTGCTCGTTACTTTAGGCCTATGCAAAATAGGGGGGGGGAAATCCCCTAATTAAAAACTTGCTTTGGAATATTACACTAAAGATTTTTTTAAAACTTATTTTTCCTCTATTTGCTGCTTGCTAGATGTTAACAGGATTGCTGGTGCATTTGCACAGCTGACGGAGATCTTTGAGCGCAAAGTTTACAAGAGACATATAAAATGCATCTCCTATTCTCAAATACAATATATTATTTTTAACTACCCCAAGTGAAAGCAATAAAATTCCCCGCTCAGCACTTGAGGAATGCAGCAGAATTGCCCCCAAATAACTTTGCCCTGACCCACCAAACACAGGAATAAAACAAATGAGATGGTTCTTCACTCCCCTCCTCCTTTTCTGAGAAGTCAGCATTCTCCACTGAAAATAAACCAGTGTCAGTAAGTGACAATTCTGGAATTCTCCCTGGGAGTTAAATCCCAGCTGAGACACTAAATCACTTCACGAGAATGTGTCCTATTGTGAAACGTTTGTATCAGGGTCCCATTGCACTGTCCTTGGGGGTGCATTCTTTTTTTAATAAAATAGACATTCTATTCCACTATAAAATTGCCACGAAATAATACTTCCTGCGGCAGTTCTGTAATAATCAGAGAGACATGCCGGGTACATTACTCTAAATGGTAGTCCTAATCCTCCAGGCAAATACTAACGGATAGTAGCAATTTGTGTAGTCATTGGAGCATAAAAATGAACTTTTAAAAATATCTAACGCTTAAAAAGCAAACAAACAAACACACACAATAGTTTGCTTGTCAGAGCACAAACAACTTCCCCACAAAACATCTGAGAAAGAATGAAGTGGGAAAAGTTTGGACAAATCCAGTTTAGTCATTGTGTGCGGGTCTCTACACTAGGAATTTTTGACGCTTTCCTATTTTATACTGGCACGAATGCCACTGCACTAAAGGAGCAACAAAGGAAGCAGTAATATGCACGAGAGGAAACAGATTTAGCAAACTGAAAAACATTACGTTTCCCTGCTACAGGACAGTGGATAACATAGCTATCAGTAGACATGTTAGACCAAAACTAGCAAAAAGTGCAGAGACAACACCAAATGTGTAAGTCACACTGCAAATACACACACAAGGTCAAGGTCCCCAAGTAAACAGACCCGTTTCTACTAGAAAAATAATGATACTATGCTATGTCTGATAACTGACCTTGTAGGAGGCAAAATCCTCTGACTTCAATCCACATGGCTATAATTCAAACTTGTCACCTGAACTTCTCCAAACTTCCACTCAAAACAGAACGCATTGTCTTGGAATCATTGAACAATTTTAATGTGTCCTTCTCTTTTCTAATTAAGTGGTTGAAAACAAGCAAGCAGATTGACCCACACATGCAACAAGACTATAATGTCCCCATTTTTCACTATGCTCCCCTTCTTCCCCACTTTCAAATGTTGAAACTGCGCAATTTGATCTTTCCTTTTTGGAAATTAGGAGCTTTCATGCTTGAGGGGAGCAGGAAAACCTGCTGCCAACCTCCTCGCTTTCAGACCCTGGACAGCAAGATACCCCAGCTAACATGTCCTGGAAGCCTCCTGCCAGGGTCCAGGCAGTGATTCAGAGCTGCCCCGTGGGACCAGCATGCTAGGAGAGCTATCCAGCCCAGCATGACTTGATCTGTCCTCTTCAGAGCCACGTGTCCCATGGCATCCTCCAGCCATCCTGGCTCCCAGAGAGGCTTTTATCCATGAACCTGGAGGAACAGGCACAGCAGGACATCAGATGTCCATGCAGTGCTGCACTGATATACGCCCCCTGCCATGCCCCTTCTGGGAGCACCTGGCCAAGGAGGTCAGACACAAGCTCAGTTTTTTCCTCGGGCTGAGGAAAGCCAAGTCATGTACAGTAAGCCCAGGACGGAGCTTACCTCTATCTCAGTGGTCAGGGCATTAATTTGGGAGGAAAGAGTTCTGGTCTTGGTATCTGTACCAGAAATTATTTGTAGCTTCTTTTTAATAAACAACAGACATATGCATATGTACATATACATGTATAGGCATACATATATTTAACTATTTGTGCTTTGATCTAGCATTTGCTGAGGGTGGGTACCCTCAGCTTATTGTGATAAGTGGTACATGGTACTAATGAGCACTATTTAAATTTTGAGGGAGTCACATCCATGTTTGTCGCAGGCCTAATCCAACTGTCTGTGTGTTAAGCATGTTCTCATCTTGCGGATTCCACTGGGTCCCTTCTGAGGGCTGCAGCACCACACCCAGCATAGCCAGAAAAGTAAGTGCTCTTGAGGCTCCAACTGGAGGTGCAGAATAGAAATCCAGGCACCTCAAGAAGGGAGGGACTTGATGACTGTAGGACTGGGAGGCAGCAAAGCAAGGTCTTTTTGGCTTGGTATTTTGGTATTTCCAGCTTGAGCACCTATGCCTTTTGTGGCATTGAGCCTGAAGCGCCAAGTTTGAGGTAATACTGTGCACGTGTTACCAGATAGGAATGCTTCTCCTTCAAATCTGACCATCTATCTTTATTGTTACAAATACTTTTATCCGAATCATGCTGTAAACATATTTTCCCAAATTGTTTTCAAGGAGCAAATAAAATGAAGCACTACATCTATGAAAAAATCCAGACAAACATAGCACTTGTTTTGTAAAGACTAACTGCTTTTCATGAGAATATTTAAGACAAAGGAAAAGGGATATGTGTACTTGGAGCTTGATAGAAGGATGAGGTGAGGGCAAAGGATGTGTATAATTTGAGTATTCTGTCTTCTGAAAACTGCCACTTCTCTTATTTATAATATGATTCAGTTCATTAAATGAACTAGTCTGAACACAGAAGACATCAGTATTCAGCAAACACTGTTTATTAGTCAACATTCGTGTTCAGAGAAGCTTAGCAACATCGCTGTGTTTGGTGGAAATCCGTGAAACTACTCTTTTAGGGGACAGAATCTGCTTTTTGAACTGATCTGAAAAGTACCTTACATTCCTGTTTATAATTAAAACAGTACAAATTAAAATGGTAAAGTACTAGAGAGACCAATCAACTGCAGGCTTCACAAAGAACATATTAATAAATTCTGTGTGCCCAAAACCTTTAATTCCAGTATTTGAAGATCATTGACTTCCTCTGACATAGTTATCCTAAGCTTTCAAAACCAAAATGTCACTATAACAATTTCTTGAATAGTTTTCTGCATTTTCCCTCTCTCTCGATGGAGAATTTCCATCTAAGTATGTTGCTCACTTAAGCCTTCATATTTATGCTGATTCTGTATGCTAGAAATGAGACAAGAAATATCAAGCGTGTTTTTCAAAATGTATTGCCAGACATAGAAGAGACAGAATCAAGTTAGTTACCCTCAAGGCCTCAGCAAAAATGACAGATTGTGCTTCTAGTGATAGAAGAGACCAGACCAATATTCGGTCTCTGTCAGGCAACATTCAGCTCTGGAAAGACAACGAGATAAACAGCTAAACCAGTGTTTTCTCCCTCTTAAGAGGTAGCTCTGCTATCTTATGGGTCAGTGTGGTGGCTATGTTAAATCACAGTCTCTCATAGAATATTACAGCTAAGGAGAGACACTTGAGAAACTAGTAATTGGTACTAAAACCGGCCTGGTCTTTCACCTCTGTTGCTGGTAACTCCACAGGTTTCCCATTTCCATGCTTGATGAGATACCTTAACTTTGGGAAAATGTTCACACACTCAGAGCTGTGACACACGTTTCAGTGTCAACCTCATTTTGCTAAGCAGACATCGCAGGCCTCAGTGCAGGCACTGGTGTTCACATTATAAAAACAGATGCTTTAAAGCTGTGCATAACGACATAACAAGTTCCCATGGCTAGAAGATGAATTTAGGTAAGTTCAAATGGTAAAGCACACAAATTTCTACTCTGAGGAAATTAAGCAGTTAAACAGCTTATGAAAGGATGCAGTAAATTCTCCATGACTTCAAATCTGTGTCAATATTGAATTTTTTCACACCTGGCTCAAATGTTCTGGGCTCAACCAAGAACTGCAGGGTGAAATTCTATGGTTCGTCCTGTAAGGAAAGCTGAAAGAGATGAATAGTAATAACCCCTCCTGGCTTTAAAACCTACCAGTTCTTTGACCTCTGATCAGAGTGCCACTAAGACTTTTGGAAGGATTCTCCAATCTATAGTTTTCAGATTTTTAAAAATTTATAATTTAGAAAACATGCTCCTATTTTTTAGTTTTTGCTCCATTTCTTAGTTTCCTAACTTTTTTTTTTGAAAATAAAATAATGATCAAAAAACAAAACAAAACTTTCCCCAAAAGATCTGCTTAAGCTAATAAATATTTTTGCCTACTTCAGATACGATCCTGGTTTTATGCATTCAATATAAGACAGTGCAAAGAGTTTTTTTAATTGCTTAACTTTGGTTTTATCCTGAAAGACCAATCAAGTAGCTTTTTCCAAAGATAATCAGAGGCCTTATTTCAACAATCAACAGATACTTCAAGTGGAGCATGTGCTAAACATCTCTGCAGGCATCACTTACTGTGTTAAGGAATTACGCCATGATTGAAGAAGTAGAATCCTAAAGTTGAACTCCAAAATCCACATTTAGTTAATTTTACAAGTAGTGAATATAAATCAGCTCCCTCTGACATGGTTGACCTACATTAGACCTATTCTGTTATATAACATTGAAAGTAGATAAACCATCCAAACTCATTTCCCCTTTGACTTCCTGCAATCTAAATAAGCTAATACATATCTTTTTTCATCACCTGTCTTTCATATGGGGGATAGCAGAAGATAGGGATCTGTCCTGCTAAGGAATTTGCAGACAATTGACTTTCCAGTGAACCCCCATAATGTATAATTCATTTTCCAAATGAGATCCTACCAAACCTGGAGAGTTTGTGTGCAAAAACATCCTGATGTGATTCAATATTTTATTCAACAAACTGATACCATTATTATTCTTGGCCTAGTTTCCTAAGATATTGAAAATGTGTAATCATGATATGTGTCTTCCCTTAACTTCTAAGCACATGGCCAATTTCGGTCGCATTTTGAGAGGAATAGGGATATGAAATATATTCAATTCCTACAAGGTTGTTAAATTGAACTGAGGAGAAGCTTCTATTACAGCTCCACTGAAAAATGACAACAGTATTAGACATCAGCAAATGCAAAACTTTGTGGGTATCTCAGCTCTGGGAACAGGTTTGGTTGGCATTTGCACTGTAGATCGGACAAGATCTATCCGTAAGACAGAAAGCTATATATTAGACCTCAGTAGCTTTGCTGCTCACAAAACTATTTTCTATGCAGTGATTGACAGATTTTTAAAATTTTTTTTAACACAAAAGTGGTTTTGTAGTCCCAACCTGCTGCGTGCCAAGCGGCTGCCTGCGGCTGCCTTCCAGGCTACAGACTAATTCCACACAAAAGATTGCCTCTGCCTCCCAAGAACCACTGCTGCCATTCCTCATCCACCACTGATGAAGAGGAAGACCTGGAGTCTTCCTACTTAGCCAGGCACTTCAACCCAGGAGCCATCATCTTTACGCCACGTCCTGTGAGCAGGTCCTACAACTAGTTTCCAGCCCTCACTCCTAAGAAGGGCTGGACAGCTAATCACACAAGCCATAAAATCTCATGCAGTAATTTCATCACAGTAATATTTGTGTTATTTCATTACATTGTCATGGCTTTGGTTTGCTGTTGAATTCTGTGTTTCTACCTTCTTTTTTGTAAATGAAGTTCTCATCTACAAGCTAAACAATATAGAACTATGCTGTATCTGTAAGGAGAAAACAGCCACTAAAAAAACACTAAACTGAAAAATGACCCAGCCTCTATGTCAAGATTTTTCCTGGAACTGATAAATACTAGATAGACTGCAAGAGAAATTGAGAATAAATTTTAAAACATGGCTCTAATAGCTAACCAGTTTGGACAGTCCTATGGAAACATAGAAAATCAAGTTCAAGCCACAGAGATTTAAAATACAAAGGCAGAAAAGATCAGGTTCTTATATTCTGTTAACACAAAGGACAAAATACTTGTTTTGACTGAAAGATCTCCCAATACATTTTTTAAAAAAGTGTTTACTTACATAATACAAATTTGTATGTACAAAGAATAATGTACTCTTTATATCCTGACATCATCCATCCCATCTCTCTGATGAAAAACAATTGCACTCTATGCCTTAAATATTTTGTCACTGGAAGTTCAGCTAGAAAAACAAACGCCTAACAATTTTATTGTTCAGTTCCTGAAAGAATTCTGGTTTTCATTAAAGCAAAGACTAGTTATAAAAGCTGCTTTTCAAAAGCTGTGTATGGTACCACAGACTGACATCAGGTACCTAAATGAAGCCCATGGTGAGAGTAAATAATGGCATATTTGCATCATCAGTCACTAGATTTTTGCAACAAATTGCTATGGAATTAAAGCCTCTGATAGCATCTACAGTGTGGACAGTCAAAGAGTTATAAAATCGATCATTCAGTCACTTTCCCTGTGTTTTTAATTAGCTAACATGACATAGGAGCAGCTGTCTCTGGCATTGTGAAGCACCACATATAGCCAAGCCACAGCTTTTGTGATTCTGAGCAGGACTGGGGCTTATTGCTAAGAAACTTTAAGGATAATCTATAAAGTAAATAAACATGCAATAGTTCAGATGTAAAGATATATTTTTTTTAATATATAAAGAGCCTGGTCCTACCACAAACCAGTTTGTTACTTCAGGAGTTTCACCACTGACTTAACTGGACACAGAGTCAGGACATGACAAATCATTCAAGGTGCAATAGCTGAGTGTATTGCCTGTGCTAGGTAAAAGTGTGCTGTTACTGTTTCTCTAGCCTTCCCTTTCATGTGCTGTCTGAAAGAAACTCATTGCTCTACACAGTATACCTTTCTTTTACTCTCCCTTTGTAGGGAGACAATCCTGACAAGATAACATAGATCTCTTGCAATGCAGAGTATTAATCTTATTGAATCATCTCCTCAAGCATCTTTATCTTATTTTTGGAAAGCACAACCTATCAAGAGTAGCATTAGTCAGGGTTGGGAACTCTAACATTTCCTCTGTCTGCTGTCTGAAAATTCTCTTTAAATTTTTCATGTTTATTCTCATCTGAAAGGTAGATTTTATTGAAAAGTTTGAAAGTAAATATATCCAGCTGTTCCTTAAGTTATGCAAGGTTGGAAAAAAATACACTTTTCCTACAGTATGAAGAAGAAAAAAACCACCTTGCCTTTTCCTGCACAGCTAGGAGCGCCTGCTCCGTTAGATTTGGCATGTGTGTTATTCTTACTCTGCAACATATACATGATTGTGCTGGGTGAGAAAACCCCCCCACCATCAGTAATAGAAAAAAATCACTTCTGATTGTATTCACTCTCCCCAAACTCACATCCAAGTGAAATGAAACTCCCCCCCTTCTCAGATTAAATTCTTAGTTTTTTCTGCTCTCTGGGTCAGTTTCATACAACTGGTTTTAATACAAGCAGGCAACCAGGCCAGTCACTTACTGATTTCAGTTGGTTCTTGTCCTACTGGGTGGTAAGAGTCTCCTAGGAAATGCTTAGTGACTTTAACTTCTGTTGACCTCCAGGCAGCTGAGTGCTCTCAGCATCTCAAAAGACTGAGCTCCTGCATTCACAGCTTCAGACGTGGTCACAACATAACTATGAGGTGCTTTTAAAGTAGTTTTCAGGACTGCCTGTTCCCTTCTCCTGCCAGGGACATCAGTGAAGTAAAGCATCGACTTTCCATTAAATAAAAAAGGCAGGACTTAAGCTTTGTGTCAGAGTAGGGGATGCACCACACAGTCCTTCTGAACTTATGGGGCACCTTTGCTATTACCTGAGAATGAAATAAAAACGGCCAGCCTAGAAGCTTTTATCTCCCTAAGATACTAGAAAAAAAGCCCAGCATACCAAGGGAGGTGGGCCCCAGCTATGCAGCACAAAACACACCATAGGTCTGACTCTGCAGAATCTGTGTCTGCGTCAAAAAAACCAAAAAGGAAAGTAGGCATGAGAAGAGGCAGGGACAGTACCCTGCAACCCTATGTGCCTCCCTGCACGTGCAGACAGCAGAGCAGGGTACTTCAGCTAGAAAGGGCAAAGCAGAGCCAGGGAAAGGGTGTGGTGGGGACCAGGCATGCTCAATAGTTCTTTATTTCTACAGCTGTATAGGAAATCTTAGCTGCTGGCAGTCTGCCTTGGCATGCCACACCTTGTCACCCTTTCTGAGCAGAGAGGAAAGAAAGAAGAAGGGGAGCTAAATAAGAGCCCTCTGTGGATTCAGCCACCAGTCTACCCGGAGCCAAGGGTATACCAAAATGTAGTGTTTTAGTACCTGCTTTGCTTCGGCTATAGGCTAGAGATTTCTGCTTTACTCTTAAATTGAGGAATAGTTGTTGGCCTAATTGCTGGAATAGCAAATGCTGGTAGGACTGTGAAACATATAGAAAGGCTAGATACTTTCCCCTTCTCGGCATGGGAAAGAGCTCAGCCAAAGTACTCTGCCCCATTTGGACTCCTGCACTTCACGGATGGAGCCAAATGAAGATAGCCCTGAGGAGAGCAATGGAAACTAATCTGAGGTCCAGAAAACCTGACGCAGAAGGAAAGACTGAATAAACTGGAGTTGTTTAGAGAAAAGGATTGAGAGGAGACTTGATAACAATCTTCAGCATGTAAGGCTGCAAAAAGAAAAGGGAAGGAACAAACTGTTTTCCAGGTCCAGTGTGGACAGGATGAGAAGTAATATGCTTGATGTACAGTTTGAGAAACTTGGGGAAAAGAGTCCTCTAACAAAGAAGAAAATAGAACACTGGCTAGTTTGTCTGGAGAGGTCATTATGGTGGTATTTAAGAATAGATCAGACAAATCTCTATGACAAGTGATGTTGGTTTAACTGATCCTTCCTTGGGACAGGGAGTGGACTTCATAACCTTCCTGAGATCATAGCTTGAGAAAACTCTAAATGAGATAAACTGCACGTCATGGTTACAATACAGACCCCAAGAAATCACATGTGAATGAAGGTCAGCAAGGACTGCTCCATACTGACAGGCCAAATAGATTCCTTGGCACTTCAGAGGAGGATCTTGGGTACTTATTTCAGGCCATATTGTCTGTGAAACATCACCTACTGACGCTCACTCCCCTTTGCCATTTCCAAGTCATTTCTGCTTATCTGGGAGCTGGTTCAGAGAAGACAGTCTTCGAGTCACTGATAGGGCCTCACTTGGCCTCCTTTCACATGATGAGGGAAGGGGTCTGGGAAAAGAAGTTGTATGCTCACACCAGTTGTTAGGAATCACAGCTTTTTTTTAGGTCAACAGAATTCTCTTATATCTGTTTCCAAATTTGGATTAACAAGGAACTCAAGCATCTCTACAGTAAGCAGTGCCCTAGGGTGGGTAAGAGCCTGCTTCTTAGATAAGTTTAAAAAAGAGGACTAAAGAGAGAGCCACATCCTACATACCTCCTGTATGTGCAAGGGGGCCAAGAGCCTTCTGGCCACCCCCAGCTCAGGTGAATCCTCTCCTTTGACCAGCCCAAAGACAGCAGGAACCCTTCCAGGAAGGGTCACCACCCTTTTCTTCCTGCTGGTTAGACAATGTCCTTGCACTTATTCAGCTCTGCAGGAAGCACATTCTGGTGAGTGCTGCCATTTAAGGAATGCAGGCATGTTAATTATTAGAGCTTCAAAAGATACACGTTCCAGTGGGCTGGATTCCAGAGCTCTGAATGAAATGAAAACCTCATCTTGATCTCCTTTGGACCACAGGGTGTGTTGCTAGTGAAAAAATAAAATAAAATAAAATAAATAAATAAATAAAATTGAGTATACACAGAAGATGGTTTACCAGTACAAAACAGTACACAGCTTTAGGAATATGGGATCATTTTAAATCAAAAGCTGGTTTTGGGCAGCATCCCACACAGGCTTACTCTTCACTGCTATTAAGAAAATTCAACAGGAAGATTTCAGTGTAATGTTTACACTGGTCTCCTTTAAAACAGATGTAAGCACATCTCCCCCTTTTCTACTGTTTGTTTGGAGTTCACATCTCAGTTCCTGTGCTGTGACCATGCTAGGTAATGGGTGCCACTGAGATTCTGAAGGCCGTAAGCAAAAAATGATCATTTCAAAATATTCCAGAACTGAGTTCCTCTATCTGTAGTTTCCTGCTGTTTCTCCCCTTTTGCAGGAGAGTATGTAAAGCTATTATTCTGCTGCTTGCCTCCCTCTCTGTCTGAGGAAGCCTGTGAGAGAAGCAAGAAAAATACCAGATGTGTTCACCCTCTGGCTGCTGAAAAGCTGTGATTCTAGGCATTGGAGGTAGGAAGAGTAGCACAAGTATTTCTCCACCTCTAGCTGCTCTGGTAAGACAGCACAATCCAGGACAGAAGTTAAAAATTTGGTCTGTCTTGCCCAGGTTCCTACTGTGATACACATGAACAAAATAAGCTTCTTTAGGTTATGATTAAGCATCAGATGGATCATGTAGTAAAACATTAGATCAGATGGTATCTAAAGAAATAAGAGGTGTCTGCACAGAAGGAAGGATTATTCTTTCATGAGAGCTTGAGAGCCCAGCCACCATCACAGCTGAATTCTGTAGAAAATAGTAGAATCTCATTCTGTACCCAAAAATTTATTTTTCCATTGAGTGAGAGAGGAAATCACGTGAAGATTGACTCAGCCATGCAGGCATGCCTCCTCTCTAGTCTAGGCAGAGACACAAGCTTCTCCTTGCTAGCCCACTGGTGCCAAGCTGTCTGAATGTCAGAAGGTGCAAATCTCCAGCTCTTTCTACTCTTTTGACACTCAGTTTGTTTTGTGAACCACAGAGGTTAAATAATTGCTATTTCTAAAGGTTAAAAACTCTACTATTCACTGCTAGCATGTGACATCTCTCCTCCTCTCATGATGGCTGCAGCTTGTGTCTGAATGGATTTGGCACAAGTTAAAAGTCAGAGCTCCTAACTCCAGTTCTGTTTCTTACTTGCTGGATGGTCTGGGGTGAGTCACTTCAATCCTCTGTGCCTCAGGTTCCCCACATGTGAAACAGAGCTAATGATACCTCTCTGAAGCCTCTGGAAATGGATGAGTGAAAAGTTCTAGATACTATTATTAGCTTATTTCCCCAGCAGTTCTTAAAATTGGATGGGATCCTCTCACAAAAATACAGGTCATTTTAAAAAAGTCAGGAAATTTCCAGCAGTTCAGACTCTTAAACAGAAGAAATAATGTCCAAACCTAAGAATATGTCTAGTGAGAATCCAGAGTTTCTCATTTAATTAAAATATGGACAGCTAGCTCAAACTCCACTTCTTACCTCACTGATGATGACTAATTCACAAGAGTTCCCCATCACCCAAACAAGGTAGGGTTTGCTGTGAGTGGGCAAAAGTTAGAGGGAGGTCTCTCTGGGATATATGAAAAACATGGATATTATGCTCTCAACACGTTCCAAAAACATTTCAATATAGCCAAGAGTTCAAGTACTATAAAAGCACCATTAAAACGTACATTTGTATTGCATCAGTGAGGCAGAGCATCAAAGGATACACACTAGAGTTTTACTTCACTGACTTTAATATAGCCATTGCTATATCCTGGCTGCACTAGGACTATCTCTTTATGACTTTCCCTTTACTATCCAAATATATACATGAAGTGCTAGAAGTTGTTTCAGTGGACTGCACTGAAGAACAGCATTCTTATAAAAATAGTAGTGGATACTTTGTACTTGACTAGATAATTACCTACACAATTATGAGTGCACAATTGTGAAAACTAAAAAATTAGCCTTAACATTTACCAGTGCAGGCTTCTATAGTAGGGCCAAAATGGAAATCTTCTGTTGCGAAGTGCAAATTTATGCAGCCTGGGTTAAACAGCATAGTTAATCAACAGGTGATGGTGGTAGTTGTGTGGACTCGCCAAAAGAAAAGGACAAAAGCACCATTTTGGAAACACATCTGCTGTTGTGCACAGAACATTGAAAATCAGGAAATAAACCACCAAATCTGCCTTCTCTAACAGGAAAAAGTTTGAACCAGGGTTTTCAAGCACACAAAATATCTCTGATATTCAGTGCAGTACTGCATCCTGAAATGCCCACGTTTTTTCAGTAGAATTTCCTACAAAATTGGAGCCTGTGTGATCATTCATTTTGTGTTCACCTGTGTATTCATTCCAACAATTTCTTACGGTATTTCCAATCAGCTTCTAACATTGGTAGAATTGTGAAAGATGATAGCTGAATTCCTCTTCCTTTTTTTCCTGAAAATAGACAGATGGGTAGAGATGCTATCAGAGTCCTGGCTTGAGAAAACTTGCAGTTGTAAGTTCAAGATATGAGAGAAGCCTCATGGGAGAAAGCCCTTATATAAACACCCCAGTGATGGGAAAAACTTTGCCTGGGGCTCACATCCTCTTAGATAGTGAAAGTCAATCACCCATGAGACAAAAAACCATAGGAAACCAGGCTTCATTAGTTCTGCTGCCACAAAATTACTTGTTTAACAAAATGGCTATTCCAGGATTTTTGAAGAAAAGCACTGTACTGTAGGCACGTGGAAGTCTGGATTTTTTTTTTTTCCTTTTTCACTAAGTGCTTCTCTATATTAA
This sequence comes from Pandion haliaetus, assembly GCA_013401275.1. NCBI lineage: Eukaryota > Metazoa > Chordata > Aves > Accipitriformes > Pandionidae > Pandion > Pandion haliaetus. The sequence goes on along the minus strand of VYZV01005111.1, from coordinate 65,323 downwards.
ACTATAAATTGCATACCTAACTCACCAAAAAAAACAGTCTCACTGCTGTAAATAGGAAGACAAATAAAATAGTGACCCATGAAGCACACAACATGAGAGTTGAGCGAATGTTTGCACAACCAAACCATGACATAAGTCTACTGAGAACAACAAAGAATGAACAATTTAAACTACTTGCCTACTTTGCCAACAACTGATGCCTGATTTTTAACAAGTAAATCTTTAGCAGAACATGGAGATTAAAAAAAAAAAAGCCAAAAATCAAGCTATTCAGAATTTTCTTTTCAGCAGTATATTGTGTCCTAAATTTTCAGCAGTGGTTTTGCATGCCAAAACATCTGAAACAAGATTTATTATCAGAGAGTGAATTTTGAAAATACAGCTAAAAGAACCAAGTCTATTTTGATGTCTCATAGCTGGTCAACTCAGAAATGAGGCATACAAAATCTTTAGTGATTTTATTTTTAATCATGAGTTGTGTGCATACTTTTTTGCTTCTTGGAGTTCTCTGTTTAGAGGAGAAGTAAATTTAGCCACAATTCTTGATAGTAGCCACTCTTCAAACAGTAAAGCAAGTTATAAAACTGTAATCATCTGCCCATCAAATTCTGGATTTCACACATACACACACAGAAAATACCCTCAACACCCTGGAAATCTTTTGCTATTGTGATTGCAGCAGCATTCACAAAACAACCTGGAGACTTTGGTCAGGGTCAAAGAGTTGAATCTTTTGGGTTCCCCAGTATCATCAGGCTGAAAACGTAAGGCCCATCAGCCTTCTTCCCTGTTGGTCTGTTACTGTGGATTTATACTGGTTTACGTTCTTCAGGTCTGTTTCAGGAAGCAGGCTACAGACTCTTAAAAAAACCCCAACAATCCAAGTTCACCTCAAACCAAGTGGACAACAACCATAACCCTCACTGGGCTCTGGCTTAAATGCCTCAGAAAACAGGGAGGGTGAAGGTGGCCACAGTCCCATATGTGAAATATGCACATTGGTACAGACAGAGATCCATCAACTGCTCTGGAGAGCAATTGCTTGAAGGATTTATTCATTCTCTCACGCCTCTCATGATTGCACTTACGCCTTTCTTTCTTTTTCGTCCTGTCTTTGCAAAGAAAGTATAGTTTGTAAAGGGCTGCAGTCATGCAGATACAGATCAAAACAAGTTCCTTAGTTTATTTAGTCCCTTGTCTGTATTGTTTTCAGTTAGTAGGATGATGGGAAAACACTTCTTAGCTGTAGCCAGATAAAAACTTCTGTAGAATAATATTTTCTTTACCCTTCTTAAGCCCCACTTAAATCAACTTTTTCTCTTTACTGTTTTAAATCCTCCTTTTTCCCCCGTCCTTTTCTTAAGTCCCCATAATCTTTCTCTTTGCACCTTAAGAGTTGATTCAGTTTGCTACCTCGTTCCTTCGCTTTCTGTGACATTGGAACCATTTCCAGCTTATTCCCCTACCATGGGACCTGCTTTATATGTCCTGTCACAACTTCTTCATATCTATTTTTCAGTTCTCTTCACTCAGGTTTTGTGTGACTGCAGCAACAACAGAATGCAGGAGGTAACTGAGCATCAGACAACCTGGGAGAAACACTGATGTTCAGAAGACAATGAACGTCCTCTAAAGAAAGAAATACCTGCTTATTTTTTCTATCTTGGCATGCCATAACTATTCTCTGCCTCACATAATGCTCTGCCCAGGGAGCAAGTTCCCACATCCTGGGCAGAGCTGACTGGTATCACTCCAATTAAATGCAATTTTGCATTTAATGGAGAAGTTTAGATAGGGAATTTTAACTGGGTCTCTTGAATCCCAGACAATTACTGATTCCTAGATGATATATACATCTTCAGTGATTACAGATCATTCATCAAGCTATTTTGTAATTATTTGACATTCTTTCTTTTCTTATTTTAGTGTCTTTGGTGAATTGCACTGATACATTCCATAATCAATCTTTGTTTGTAACTCAGTGGTTGAGTCACCATCCCTGGAGGTATTCAAAAGACATGCAGATGTGGCGCTTAGGGACATGGTTTAGTGGTGGACTTGGTAGTGTCAGGTTAACAGTTGGACTCGATGATCTTAAGGGTCTTTTCCAACCTAAATGATTTTGTGATTTTATGATTCTAAATGGCTAATTAACACCAGAATCCTCACCAGCTAAACTCTGTGGTACCTAAGCATCATTACTCTAAGTCCCTCCACTATTTTTTAAACCATGTTGATGCATACATTTAAGCTCATTTCAAAATTTGTATACTGCATATTCCATAGTCCTCCACTGATTTAGTCATTATGTAAAAATAACACAGTCAAATGTGATGAGGTATGTTAGTGACATAAACAAGGGCTATGACCAGAATGGAAATAGCTATATGTAGGCATATGTTCACTGAGAAGAGAAATGATCTGCAAGAGTCAGGCATCCTGGGAAACACAAATTAAGGGGGTAAGTGCTCCAATGCAGATATCTGATCCTGCACATTCCAGGCTATCCGGGACCTTGATCCTCTGATTCTTGCCCCCCCGCCCCTTGTACCTCTGTAAATAACATTTCTGAATATGAACCACCCTGCATCTGGCACAGCACTGTTTATGCCAAGCTGACTACACCCTCCCCCTGGGGCGTAAGGTCATGAATCATGATAAACACAGCAGTATAGGAATTTCGCACCATATAAAAGGATGGTTTACAAGTAATAGCAGTGATTACTCCAAAAACATTTCAGAAAAAAAAGATACGCAGACACAGTAATTAGGCTGTAGCCAGTACCAGTTATCTCTTTACCAAGCAGTCTAAGTCTTCCTTTATTCTTCTGCTGCTTTTTCTCCAAGGAAGCTTAACCCCCTGCAAACCTACTGAGAGGAGAAACATCATTTAAATACCCTGCCCCTGCAGCACAAAACCCTAATTCAGTTCTTTTCCTTGCTCCCCAAGAAGAAACAAGCCAAGAGGGTGCCTTGTGGAGTATATTCCTTACTAGCTTGAGACTAGTCAGACTTGGAGACTGTCCAAACTATTAAGTCTCGTAGCCCTCTCTTATGCAATTGCTTGAAGCATAATCCCACTGGGAGCAGGCTGTCGGAAGACATCCAGCAATCATGAGCCTGTTTGTCATTTCGATATGTGGCATAGATGGCCAGCCACACAGAAACACCAGAGAGACCATCTGGGAAGAGGTGAAGAGCAACTTCCCCAGCCTCCCTGTTCCAGCCAAATAGAGATCAAGGACAGATGACCTGCGGCACACACAGCCAGGGCAGAGAAGCAGCTGCTCAGTCACACATCCAGCCTGGAGCTGCCAGTTCTCAGCTGAGATGCAGGGACCCTGGTCTAACCAAGAACCTGCTGTAGCATCCCCAGGCTACAGTTTTTGTTTCCACTCCCATTTAGCTGCAAGTACCACCATACTAAAGTGGGAAAGCCAACTATTTTCTATCTCCCCATACAGCCATTTACCTCCAACATGTGGTTGCAAACAACACAAGCAAACTCCTTGTAGCCCTGCAAGCGTGTGTGCACCACACACTGAAGTACAGCGATACTCACTGTTGTGCCATCAGCCATGCGATGTTGGACAGGGGAGGTTCTACATGCCACAAAAAAATCTCTTTCCCGCACTCTTAGTCTTTTCGCAACAAAGATTACTTATGGGCTCAGGCTTTCTCCATTTAGAATATTCTCTTTAAAGCTGAAAACTCCACACAGGGACTTTCCAGACCCTTCAGAGCTATTGGAAACAGCAACAACATGTGACCTCCTCCACACTCACCAGTGAGATATTTAGGATTTCCTTTGGGCTCATCTTAAAAAAACCCAGAGCACAAAAATAAGTCATGCCTGAAGGTCAGTTCAAATGAAATCTTCCAAATGGTGTTGAAAGTGCCCCGCTAGATGCAGCTGAGAGTAGGAGCTGGGATTTATTTCCCAACACCTTTCATATAGCTCAGTCAGTACTTAGGCCGATGGCAAGGGGAAGCCAGAGAAAGATTCCAGCGGGTCAAATATTGCAGATCTCTTCCCTTCTGTGTAGGGATGTGGACAGACTGACTGAAACGGTGGCAGCATGCCTAGCACAACAAGGTCGCACTCCATGACCAGGGACCCATAAAACAGGGTTACAGAAAACAACAGCTACACCTTCCCTTGCCATTCAGCCATAGGATGAGTCCAGCTGCTGTTGAATTTACAGGTTCTCTGCAAAGAAGACTACTATGGCCTGGCAGCCCCAGTGGTGCTGTCATCTGTAGCTGGAATATAGCACGTGGGGGACTGCAGGCATGCATGAATTTCAGATCTCTATTTCTTCCTACAAATTAAACCCTTTTATGGTTATATTTCTCTAAAGATATTCTGGGCATTAGTATTTGTTCAGCGCAGCTGTGAGAGGCTTCTTTGACTTCATATAGAAGTTACATCTGCTATATTCACCATCTGCTATATTCACAGGGAAGTGTAATATATAAAAATAACATTAAGGTGGAGATAGGAGCTGACTAAATGAAAGCAGAAGATTAAAATCCCTGTTCTGGGACAGAAGAAAGTCATTAATTTTAGTGGTTGCTGCGCACTAGCAAGTTTGATTATTTTATGGTTCCCACCTCTTTACACTTTCCTGTTTAATTATTCTCCCTTATCAGTCATTTAGAGACTAGGGACCTTCAAGACTGGCTTAATTCAGACTTGTCCCCTTTTATGTTTTCTTGTCAAGACTGCTGTTATCTACTACTTCTTCCATCTGTGGCTTATTTGTTCTGCCAAGGCAACAAGCTTCTCTTTGTCAGCTCCCCAAGGTCACCTCTGGGACATCTTCCATATGTGTAACTATATCCAAAACCAATGGCTCTAAGGTCATCTGCAAAGCCCTTTGCCTTTTACAAGGCCTTACCTCACATCTCCTCTACCTATTCACAGAAAATCACAGTAACTTGTACATAAAATGAATGTGCTAAAAACTGATGTTCTTATTCCTCTGCTTATTTGGCAATTCTTGGGCTGTGGTTTTCCTGGAGGAGGAACTGTATTCTTCAGCTATGTCTAGACTGGTCAAACTAATAGTGTCTGAGCAAGGCCCACCACAGTCACCCATCTTGCTGAATTGGTAGCATGGTCTCTGGCATGGTTTTAGCTTAGGCCAACTAACTCTCTTCCAAGCATTATATGGGCACAGTTCAAATTTGGACATTAGGACGGGCCAGGGACTGTTCCCATAGGCAGTCAGAAAAGGCAGGCAGAAAAGCACTGAGCTGTACGGACATGAACTCTGTAACATCCTACCAGCCGTTACTGTAAATCACAGTCCTTGCAACAGGGACTGCTTGGGATGCGTGCAGTGCCCATCCTCTTGGGAATCTCAGTCATGACAGATCTCAGCTTGCTGCCTGAACCTCGATAACTAAACAGTGGCTGTATTTTTCCATTTCTAAAATTTTATGAGTGAATAAGAAAATTTTTGCTTTTTTTTTTTTCCTCACATTACTTGAGTATCCCTTTCTTAAGGCACAGGGACACCTCACTTAACACTGTAAGGAGAAGAACCAATTCCAATCTCCCTTTCATTTGAGAGAAACCAAGAGGAAGGATCAGAAGTCTCTGTGCTCCCATTCCCCTTGGTAGCCAAGTCCACCAAGGTCTTTCCAAACCCTGCCTGTGAACCCTGTGGGTTTCTCTTAAGGGACCATGATGGAGCAGTGGGAGCTGGAGAGAGCCTGACTCCAGAATAGCTGTGCTGCAGGAGAAAGGAGTGTCCTGGGGAGACACAGAGCCTCTCAAAGAGCATCCTGAAGACAAGGCAGCTGTAAATGGGTTGCAACAGGGAAGGTTGATGTGTGAGATGGTGACTTAGGGCAAGGAAGAGGCAACAGAACTAGCGGCTGCAGAACTACTACTCAGAGGGCCTCCCCATGGCTCTGGAGAGAGCAGGGTGTCAAAGATCCCCTTGGTATGATAAAGTTGTTATTTCCTCCTTTAAGACCCCTCTTTGAGACCAGGGAGGAGAAGGAAAGATCAATAGGAACCTGGGAGGTTGCCATCTGTCTCTTATGGGGTCTCAGAAAGGAAAATTTGGTGGCAAAATCCACAAGCAAGAAAGGAGCAAATGAAAGCAAGAATGCTTGTGCATGTCCTTTGCTGTCAACAACACACACAGCTTGATGCCATTCTCAGGCCAAGCATCAGGTGCTGGAAAGCAAAGGAAAAGACTGATGCCTGGTAGAGTGATCATCTGTTCATTGCATGACTGACAATAGCACATGGAGGTTTTGCTGCTACTTTGTTTTAGGGGCAATAAAAACAAATAGGGACAAGAAGAGTGTGTGCATATTCTTATCTAGATTTTGTTTTTAAATGAGGAAAAAATCAGAAGAGTAATTAAAATCTCTTTTAACTGGGACTCCTAGTCAAAGCATTGCTACGTCATCTTCTCCAACCCCTGGCACAGAGCTGAGCTCTGAGAACTTCCAAACACTATTTCTTAAACCCTCCCATCCCATGGTTGAAATACAGTCAATATTTACGAGCAAGATTTACAAAACAATTTTATAGCCATGCCGTCATTCTGCCACAATTAAACACCATTTCCAGAGTTGCGCTGAGATCACTGATGGTATCAAGTACAAACAGGACAGTAAATTATAAAGACATATTAGTATCATTTGCCTTTAAAAGGCACAAAAACACACACATACATGCATTCACACATACGCAATTTTGCCAAGCATTAAATACAAAGCTATTTTTAAACTTCTGTCAAATAGATCCATGACTGCTGTGAGGATGTTTGAATGTTTAAAATGTCTAATATTACCTCAGGTATTTTCCTCTTAAATCTCTACTTTTTATTTTCAACTATTTTTCCAAATAAGTTTTGAAATATTCACAAAGGCTAAACAGATTTAATCTTGCAGAAAGGCACAATTAAGGTCTGGTAACATTAGGCTCAGGTAAGTTTAAAGAGTCACTGCTTTTCCAGGGACACTGCTTTTACTACTGTGCTGGGATCCACCCTGATAAATTTACACAAACACGAGTAACTTTCCTCCACTGCATTCAAGAAGAACATGCAAACAAGTCAGGCTCGCATGCGGAACAAGTTGTGAGGGCTACTGTAGGGGCCCCAGTTTAGGAAGTATTCTTTATACTACCAGTCCTGAAGTGAGTAGAAAGGCTGTTTCACTGAGTTTCTCAGGGGAAGTTCATGGCCTCTGGATTTGACAGATCAGAATAACACTGCTGCTCCATTCCTGAAGTGCTGATGCAGTATTTTCACTAGAACTCTTGCAGAGAATGTCCAAAGGAAAAAAACCCAGTAGATTAAGTTTCAGTGACAATAAATCAAAGCATGAATGCTTAAAACAACTGAAATGCAATTGCTTTTCTGTATAGATATTACCTTGCCATCCCATAATACAAAACCCATTTGTTTTCACTGATGCAGAACCTTGTTGTAGAAACGTCCTTACAGCAAGAAGCAGCATCAGGGAGGATATCAGGTTTTCCTTTGGATTTATGTCTTGGAAGGTGGACATATCTGCAGTGACCCAAATCACGTGCAGGCAGTGTGTGACACATCCTAGTTGTGTTCACTGTTGTCACAGCAAGCTACCTCCACTGCCTTTCCAATACTTTCACAAGGAAATAGACCCATATGAAAAAAAAATTTGTAATGTGCAAAATAATTTCTAGTAAGAATGCCCAGAAAAACCTAAACACACAAAGGAATTATATATATATATGTTTATGGTTTTAAGAATCTTATTTGTCATCTCCTTCCAAGGTTTCTTGGCTCAGCTCCCCAAGCCTCCACATGCAGCACCAAACTGACCACTCAGCCGAAGGCATTGCCAGCAAAACAACATAGGGTTTGACTGCTTTTAGAAAAAAATTGCAAACCTTTCCTCTTAAAAACCAAGCAACCAACCAACCCACCCACTGAATCATGCTAAGAGTGACATTCTGAAAACTGACATGTCTTTCACTCAGTTAAACCTCATGGAAATAATAAAACCTTAATCAGAAACTCTTGAAATTTTGCCTCAAGCAGAATGCTTGAAAGAGCAGAAATCCAAAGATCCCATGATATCCACAAGAGACTTGACTACAGTCAGTGATGTTATGCAGCAGGCGCTCAAACAGTGCAGTAACGGGTGGAAGCATTCACATGCAGGATGGATAAAACACTGAGAAACAGAGTCCCAGACATGTCACCTTGTGCAGCAGAACATCCCAGATTGCTTTCCTTCGCCTTGAGGTGCAGAAAGGGCTGCTACAAGCAAGAGAAGTGTGTGTGTATATTGGTGTGTTCTTGCACACATATACATAAGAGTGATCTGCAACATCTGTGGTAAGTTAGGTAGTTGGTGTCACCCAATCAAAGCACAAAACTCTTGGTATTACAGTGAGATACTCATAAGAGCATAATAGACACAGGATGCTAAGGGAACAGGATAAGCAAAGGCTTAACCTCAGGAGATTGAATCTTTCTCCAAGATGTTCAGGAAACTTGGAAAAATCCTTTTGACCTCAGTGTCAATCCTCTTGATTAATAGTTTGCCAAAAGTTTGCTATAGTTCTGATTAGGAACTTCTCGGAATCTGAATCATATTTGACAATTGTTTCTGCGTTAAAACGGCATGTGCAGACAGAAGCGAGTATCTCGCTGCCTGTGCCATCTCTGACTGGTGTGACAACACTGCACATTCTCAGCACTATCACTGTTTCATTTCATTTTATGGACCTTATTTCTTAAATTGTTTCCATAAGCCATTTCCTTTTTTTTCCTCCCCCGATTAATTTACACAGGAATCAATCTGAAGTTCTATTTGAAACTGCATAAGTTATTCTACAACAATTCTTCTGAACTTGCTTTGCTCTCCTATCAGCTTTCTTAGAGATTACTAGAGCAGTAAAAGTTCTTGTGGAGTACAGACCAAACACAAGACATACTTCAGCTACAAAATCCCCTCTGCTTAGCATGACAGTAAGTTAGTTTTGCAGTTACAGATTACAAAAATTACCTGGTTCCAGTAGCTTGCCAAGCTTACGAACTACTTGCCTGTTTTTCACTTGCAAACAGAAAATGCAGACTGGTCGAGGCTGTGCTCACTATGCCTGGTTTTAGGACTGCATAGAATTTACAGTCAAATTACAAGCCTCTAAAAATAGGAGGTGATAGTGTTGACAATAGCAAAACCTGAGCCGTGCAAGATGGACTGTTACGAATCAAACAAATCAAAAAATTGTAGGTATGGCTGGAGCGTTCCCAAACAGACAATCCTTCAGACCATATGGGCTGTTAAAAGCGCTACAGTACACTGGCGTTTGTGCCTGAAGTTTGGTTCTTTTGCTTTTGGGCTATTGCCAATCTGTGACTTACCTTTGCTTTCCAGCTGCGTGTGTTACTTCTGGTTGGTCTGCCCTCTCTCTCTGGCAACATAGTAGTTTGGTCTGGTTATTTACTGCTCAATCGTCTGCTCAAGGAAAGAAAGACTTGTGCCTTACTGCCTGATGAATAGCACTAATGTTTTTTTCCTTGTTTCAGCAGTTCCACAGGGACCATCATCACCGTCTCTGGGCTGCTGTTCTCCCTCCACAGTCTCAGTTTTCTGGCAAAGGCTACCATAGCCTTTATCCTTTATCCTGCTCTTTATCCCTGTTAAACATAAAGGTACTTGCCCTCTGTCTCACCCCCAAGGGGCTCAGCCAAGGCAGAGGGAAGACTGCCCTTTTTCCACTCCTTCAAGTAACTCTTATCTCACTACAAATTACATTTTTCATGCTGCTGCTAGCTACCCTCCACACTAATTGCAACCTTAAGGTCCTTCCTAGCATCTTTCCCACCAAGAAATAATAGAGAAACCTTAAAGAAGTGGGGAAGAGAAATTACAAGGAGGGGAGGAAGGGGCACTACTACTGGAAAGGGACAAAATGAAATTGCTGTGGGGCAGAAGCACACAAAGAACTATAAAAATCAGGGGTGCTTTTCCAGGGACCAAAGGTCACAAATGTGACCCAGAGCTGAAAGATCACATAAAGATGGGCAAGCCAACTCTGTGCCAGACAAGCTGGAGAGAGAAACACAAAGGTCACTTCCACAATTGTGGGATCACCATTCCAGCAAGCAGAAACTGAAAATTAAGCAGGACAACAGGCTTGGAGGTGGATGGAATTATTGCATTTAACATGGAAGGAATATGATGTGTATTTAGAGATGACAGTGGAAAAAAGCTGAATTTTAGGGGTGAACTTCTAAATGTGACTTGCAAAATTTAGCTGCTTCTCTTCAGCAGTTATGTCATTAATAGGATAACTTGCAGTTTTGAAGATTTTCATGCTGTTAATCCCAGTTTTCCATTGCATGGCTCTTGCCTGGTATTTCTTTCCCTGGATCGTTACACTGATTTTTGGCCAAGAACTGTTGTCGTTGACTCACAGGTCATTGAGGTTTAAAATAAATAGGAAAAAAAAAGAAATGGAGAGGAAGGGATATGTGACATCGCTGGTGATTAAAAGGTTCTTGGTGTGTTCTGAGAAAACATTCAGTTCAGAATAAACTGGAAACAGAAAAATGGACTTTCATACTTAGGTCAACTTGGAAAACAGTTCTATACAGAAAGCAGAGTTAATTACCACAGATTTTTGATCCAAACCCACCCTGTTCTTGCAGACACCAAATTAGGTTTAGATCAGCTATTAGTGGATTAAATTTGTAATAGGTCTTTTATCTACCCCAGTACAGAAGGGCAGTGACTTGCTTACTTGTCTTGTCCCTACCCAGCATCCTTGCCTTGCTCAGTGAAGCCAGCCTGAATCCACAATCATACTTTTCTTGCCTTAACAATGAAATCAAAAGTATGAAAGAAGCAAGTGAAAGGGCAAATACTATAAAAATAGTAAAACAAACAAAAAAGCCCAACAAGACATCTGGCATTCTTTGGGGTTTTTGTTTGTTTAAAGAGCAGAAACAAATCTACTTAAGATACAGTATATATTATAAACTGCTCCTAAGAGGAGGGGTGTCTCCGTTTTCAGTAAGGAATTCTAACTTAACGTGCTGCCAAGGGTTATCAATTTTCAACTCATTTCTGAAAACCAAATACAGTCACTAATAATGATTAGACCTTGGTCTTTGAAGGATGTTAATAGTTAAAAAAAGAACCCTCTGCTACTACACTCAGCCTATAAAGGATTACTCTTTTATTACTGTAGCTGAGGGATTAGTAGAAATGTTTGTCTAATGAATGCAGCTACTATATTTGAGCACATGCCTGAATAAGCTACTTGTTGATTGAAACCTATCTATTTATAAGTACTTCTGAATGGTGCGAAAACTATCTGTATTGCAGGATTGCAAAGGCTTTTACATAACAGTAAATATTTCATTGCCATTCATGCTGTAAAATTCACCTTATTTGCCAGTTTTATTTCTGAAACCTATAATGTAAAATGTACAGGATGGACTTTCCTACAGCTGACCTGATTTGCTTATGACTTTTTAGCTCAAAAAAAGAAGTGTTACTGGTTCGGCAGTTCTCAACAGGGGATAGGCACATCTTTTATATGCACTTGTGTACAAAAAACATCTTCAGAAATGCTAATTAAAGCGCTTCTTAAAGTTAGTGCTATCCATGTCTGTCTGAATTCAAGGTAACCATCAAAATTTTGTGACAAAATAATTTCTAAAATTCCACTCTGTTCATTCTTTAGCCCTAATATAAAGTCAATTCTATTACTATTTGCATTTTAAATGCTTCATAAGTGGATGAAACCATGGTTTTGTAATGGCAGACATCAATGGAAACCTCTTATGTGAATATAAAAAATGAAAACTACATATGTTAAAATATATCTGTTTACATATTTTAAACCTAACCAGTAGACCAGCAATAAAAAGCTCTCTAGAAAACGGACTTGAAATGAAGAGAGCAGGAAGTTCAGAGTTACGGCAGACAGCATTTAAAGGTATTTAATTATGAAAGCAAAACTTTTTTCCCCTGAATTACAGTGAACATTCATAAAGTCTCTAGTTATTGCCTGCTAATAACAAATTTTCAGGCTAATATTTAGGCCTAACTTTGTCACATCTGAATAGGACTTGGAAAATAGGACTTTGAATGAATAATGTAGGAGAGATGGAAAAGCTCTGGTTTTCTGAGAGTACTTAGCACATTCACTTCTATAGTCAGGCGCTTTTAGAGGTTTCTCCAACAGTACCCTGAAAATAACTACTCATTTTTGAAAAGGAAGACTATCAATCCTGTAGTCAGCACTTAGATTTGTGGCAAGCATGCTAGAAATTCACAGATAGGAGGCTGACATACGTTCCAGTCTCTGTAATGCATACTACTTTCACGAGATGTACCTTCCTGTAAATGTACCTCTTACACCTTCAGAATAAACAGCTCTTCCTATGACACACACACGATTATATATACGTATATATGTGCATGTTTATACATGTATACATAGAATCATAGAATAATTTAGGTTGGAAAAGACCTTTAAGATCATCGAGTCCAACCATCAACCATGCCCACTAAACCATGTCCTGAGCTGCCCTGTCTACATGCTTTTTGAATATCTCCAGGGATGATGACTCCACCACTTCCCTGGGCAGCCTGTTCCAATGCCTGACAACCCTTTCAGTAAAGAAATTTTTCCTAATATCCGATCTAAACCTCCCCTGCTGCAACTTGAGGCCATTTCCTCTTGTCCTATCACCAGTCACCTGACAGAAGAGACCAGCACCCACCTCACTACAACCTCCTTTCAGGTAGTTGTAGAGAGCGATAAGGTCTCCCCTCAGCCTCCTTTTCTCCAGGCTAAACAACCCCAGTTCCCTCAGCCTCTCCTCGTAAGACTCGTGCTCCAGGCCCCTCACCAGCTTCGTTGCCCTTCTCTGGACACGCTCCAGCGCCTCAATGTCTTTCCTGTAGTGAGGGGCCCAGAACTGAACACAGTACTCAAGGTGCGGCCTCACCCCTGCCGAGTACAGGGGGACGATCACTTCCCTGCTCCTGCTGGCCACACTGTTTCTGATACAGGCCAGGAGGCCGTTGGCCTTCTTGGCTGCCTGGGCACACTGCTGGCTCATATTCAGCCGACTGTCAACCAGCACCCCCAGGTCCTTTTCTGCTGGGCAGCTTTCCAGCCACTCTTCCCCAAGCCTGTAGCATTGCATGGGGTGGTTGTGACCAAAGTGCAGGACCCGGCACTTGGCCTTGTTGAACCTCATACAATTGGCCTCGGCCCAACAATCCAGCCTGTCCAGATCCCTCTGCAGAGCCTTCCTTCCCTCAAGCAGATCAACCCTCCCTCCCAACTTGCTGTCATCCGCAAACTTACTGAGGGTGCACTCAATCCCCTCATCCAGATCATTGATGAAGACATTAAAGAGAACCAGCCCCAGTACTGAGCCCTGGGGAGCACCACTTGTGACCTGCCGCCAACTGGATTTAACTCCATTCACCACAACCCTCTGGGCTCGTCCATCCAGCCGGTTTTTTACCCAGCAAAGAGTACACTTGTCTAAGCCATGTGCCGCCAGCTTCTCGAGGAGTACGTTGCGAGAGACAGTGTCAAAGGCCTTACTGAAGTCCAGGTAGACAACATCCATGGCCTTCCCCTCATCCACTATGTGGGTCACCTGGTCATAGAAGGAGATGAGGTTGGTCAAGCAGGACCTGCCTTTCGTGAACCTGTGCTGGCTGGGCCTGATCCCCTGGTTGTCCTGCACCTGCTGTGTGAGCACACTCAAGATGAGCCGCTCCATAATCTTCCCCGGTACCGAGGTCAGGCTGACAGGCCTATATGTTTACACATATATAAACACATACAATATAAACAAAAATAATAAAATTAATTTCTTGAAATAATTTTTGAAACACAAAGCATGTAGTTTGAATAATCACACTCAAAAGAACTCCATACAGTTGATGGCAATTTTTTCCTCTTTAGAATAAGATTTTCCTGTCAAATTCCAGTTTATTTTTAAGTTCAGAGAATGCAAGTTGTACACTATCAGCTGTTACCTTTTCCCTATTTCATACGCATTTCTGGTACAGAGTTCTGCATGAATGCAGATGAAGAAAAATTAAATACTTGTACATTATTTTAATTTCTAGTACTCTGGAAATAGCATGAGTTTTTTTAGCTTCCTTTTATCCCCTGAAATACATTATGTCCATCTGTACTGTCATTCATACCGTCACTGATATCGAGACAGAAATACTGAACAGAAGAGCCAAGTCAAAATAATTTCAAAGTGACTTTATACCTTCTTGGGCAGTACTGCTCCAAACCAGGAAAAAATTACTGGTTTTTTTCTGCCTTATTTATTTTGAAAATAATTAGAGGTGTAGTTTTAACCAGTGTATGTACATATCCGAAAGCTAAACTTGTAAATGTATCCTCTGTATTTGCATATAAGCCATAGACCATTTTTAGATCTGAAAAATTATTCCAAGCTTGCTTTCTTTCCAAGGCACTTCTGGTACTGAGCTCTGTATGCAGGATGGGATGAGAGCTGCTTGGCTTTCTGAATGTACCAGTCAGTGTGGTGGAAGGAACATTGAGGACAATGTGATATGGAACACAACATTTACCGGCATTTATGCAGGATGACCTGCCTGAGTCAGTGTGGCCTCACTGGTCCTGAGAACATTCACTTCTGCTCATGAGTAATGTCCCAACCCAAGCAAACCTTTTAGCACCACACCCAGCTGTATACACTTCCCCTGTGTAGACATAGCCCTCTGGGTGAATCAGGAGATCTTCCCTGGGTTCTAACCACCAGTGGCTGAAAATACATCATACATTGAACCATATTAGGTCCAAGACATATAAACAAACCCTCTTAGGCCATGGAAATACATTCTTTTTCATATATCATACTTCCTTCAAGTTTTACTGGGTTTATATTCATCTTCAAAACCCTGAGACAGTTGCTTTCCCTGCCTGGGTAGGTAGAGGTTGAAAAACTCTTAGACTCATCCATTTTACTTCTATTTCACACCAAATTAGCTCTAATGGCAGACAGATGACAAAATGGGTAATCTCTAATACTTCTAAAATAAAAAAGAAAAAAAGATCAAAGTACCTGAAACTCCACTGTGAACTGTAAGCCATTCCTGCAAAATACTGCTTAATTGAGTCCACGCTACACTAAGTAATCATTACCATATAGCTGTACATAGAGCACTTGAAAATAACATAGATGTTATAGAGATATTTGTACGTGTGACAACTACATCAGGAAAGGACTGTCCAGTTTTGCTAAACCCTTGAGGATTCTGCAGTTGTCATGAGAGTGATCTGAGTGAAAAACATTCCCATGTTAGATGACAGATGTTCCCCATAAGATGGAGAGCTGGAAGGTCTGCAGTCTGTTTAGGAAATATTCCTTCCTCTTTCCATTCTAGCAAGTTTTTCTGACAGCCAGAGCTTTTATAGTAACAGTGTCTTCATGACAATGGTCTCCTAGAGCTATTAACCAAATGCTGCTGGCATGAGTAGAGAAAATGAGTACCATACAAAACTGAGGTGGCTTTTGTGTCTGTAAAGTTTTAAAAGGCCCCTGTGATAAACTCCAAAGAAGCAGTATAGGCTCACCTTTTAACTGAGGAAGATGAAAATGCCACTAATACAAAGCAAGAGGTAGCAAGAACATACCTGGTAGATTTACAGGTATCAGGTGTTCAGTCTCATGGATGAAGTGGCTGAGATCTTCTGGGATGGTTATCTGTTCCGAAAAGCCAGTGTATCCTGAACGGTGAGCCAGCTCCTGCATCTTCATCTTCCACACCATGTACATTGTTTGTACATATTTAAATTGCTTACTTTTAAGTCTCTGCAGATATCTCCCCTCTATTACATTAATTATGACAGGAAAATTGGTGTGCTGTCATAACACTACTCATCCCACTCTTCAGGAACACACTGTCTGTGGATAGTAGGCTTTCCCTGTATTAGGTGAAAGACAAAGTTGTTTATATTCCACACATCTGCTAGGAGATGGACGCTCAAGTGAGGAAAAAAATCTGTGCTGAGAAAACACGTGAAGTACTGCAGCGGAGAGACATTGGAAAAGCAGAATGACTTTTTCACTTGATCACCAAAGAGAAATAATTTTCAAAAGAAAAAAAATAAACAAAATGGAAGGGAAATAAAGGCCTTCTCACAGACCTCTCTAATATTCTATTTGAAATGTTAACTTCCCATCTATCATTATTAAATGCTAGGCAGAAGCCATTACACAAAAATGAATGCGGCTTCATGTTCTGCACCTCCAAACTTCAATTATAAAAGTGTCTCAGGTAGACTCAATGGAAATTATTTTCTTTTAAATCAAGACAACTGAATTTTAGTCTCATACTTTCAAGTTGATAGTGGGATATAATTCTGGTTTAAAATTTGCCATAAGATCACAAGAAAAATGGGAGGTTTTTCTGCCACCGAACAATTCCACACCTAAACACTTTCTTCCCAATAAAATTTAGTGCTGGGAACAAAATAATAGTTTTAGATTTTTTTTTCTTTTCCTTTGTGAATAAGGTAAATCCTATCAAAATATAATTATAAAAAGATAGTGGTGGGAGTCTGTCACAAAACTCACAGCCTGTTTTTTTCAGTCAGGTGGGCCCCTCACTATACATATGAGCAAAATGGGATTATCTCCAGCAAATTCACCCCGCACAAACTTTAATGTCTCCTCCCTTTCTGGGCCATTTCAATGAGGAAGTGTTTTGCAGTTAGCCCTCCTTCACCAGCAGGTAAGATAATTTTTGTGGGAGCCTCATGTTAAAATACTGGCAGCAAATAATTTATTTTCCATTCTAAGAAGCTTTACAAGGATAGGAAGCTTTACAAGGACACAAAGCTTTACAAAGGCATCAAGATGGTTTCCCCCTTCACACAACGAAGTAACACGCTTTTACTGCTGCTTCAAATCCAATTAATTGTTTGGTTTCCTTTTACCTTCCAACTTTCTCTTCAGGGAGAGTATTCTTGCCATTTAGTAATGGTATAGTTTTAATGACCATACCACAGACAGTGCATATGTGGAATATAGGTAACCACATTTTTGGAGACTGCATCATTCTCATACGGAAGAAAACCAAAATCATGATGAGTGAGAAAACTATTTTGCATAGCTTTCTGAAAAACCCTGAAAAAATCCTATTTTAAGAAGAGCTGTAGCAAAGATGCTTAAAAATGAAAGAATGCAAAATAGTCTAGATGAAAATAACTTATTCAGGTCTAGTCAGATGTAAGTATTTTAGATTAGATTGCAGTTTTATTGCTGCCTCAGTGGGGGGAAATCCCCATGCCTGTAAAAGGCCCAAATGAAGTGCTAGTCTACTGCCCATGGGACACAAGTTATGTATTTTTTAATAATATAATAATGCTTGAAGTACTAACTGTTTGTAAATCCTAATGCAGCAAACATCCTGCTACTTTGATGGTATTACAAGAATATCAAAAAAGACTAAATTCTTACTCTCGGGACCCCACTTCTACTCCCCTGTAAGCAATTAGCACCAAATTAAAATCAGAAAGTGCCTGACGACCTAGCGAGTCACCTCAAGCCCTGGCCCTGCCTGCAGCCTGCCCCGTGCCCATGGCGCTCCCCGCCATGACAGCCCGCCCTCACCTAAGCTTCCCACCGCTAATGGGCCAGCTTTACAGCTCCTCTGATTGGCCAGTGGCAGACAGATGCACCCTCTGATTGGCTGCGTGCCTCACTGGTGAGGGTGAGAGGCTGGGCCCAGCTCCCGCCTCTGCTGCATGCTTGTCCATCTCCTCCTGCCCCTCAGCATAGGTGGGGCATCCCGCAGAGGCCTGGTGCAGAACTAATCCTCAATAATCGCCTTATAAATACAAGTAGCTCTGTTCCAGAAAATCTGGGCCTGAGGAACCAAAACATGGAACTTTGTAAGACAGCGAGAGCAGATAAGAATCTTAAAAAGCAGCCTGAACTCTGAAGAAAGCTGACCACAAGAACAGCACTGTACAGAAAAGTGTTTATTGAGAGTGTTGTTGTATTAGAATTGTTACCATTTCATCAGCAAAAGCTGTGACAAAAGAAGCATGTCATTATTGTCTTCCTGTCACGAAATCTGATCTGTATGTCAGCACTTGTCTCTCAGCTGGTTGCTCAGTTCCTGAAGTTCAGCAATCATGTTGTCCATAGTTGTCACCTCATCAGCCATCTCACTGTGAACCTCATTACTTGTTACATCTACAAAAAGTTGCTGCATGACAAGAAGAAATACATTATTTTAGAATATATATACAGTTTCTCTGTTTCAGTGTAGAGACAGAATACAGACAGCTCACCACCACTACCCTGCCTTTTGTATTTTTGGTATTTCTGTCTTTAAAAAGGCCATTCTGTGGTGTGCACACACACACAGACACACACAGAGTCTGTGCCACATGTGTGCCACACACCTGATACTTTGCCAAAGGGGCTGAATCCTCCTGTGGACGCTGGGTTTCTGCTCTGACCTGGCTGCCTACGCTGACTCCTGATCTCATTGAAAGTAAAGGACTTTACCATGAAACTCAAATTAGAAGACCACCTCACATACTGTCACTGCAGTTTACAAACCCACCTGCTGATAAATTAGTAGTTGTGAATTTTAATGGCCATTTTTCCCAGTGTGTGTTGCATCATTTTCTCCAAAACCTCAAATAAACATGTTTTAACAGTTGATGTCAAGACACACGTGGGTGGAGACATTCATCTGTGTGTATTTAAGTTATACAAGAGAAAACAAAACACTACACTATAATAAAAATAGTTTGTTCTTAAAGACCTTAAGACATTAGCAGAAACACAAAGCAGCTATCTCATGAGCAATCATAATCTTCGCGTATTTACAGGAAAACCAAGGGAGAGGAACGCTAAATGACTTGTCAAAAGCCTTGAGATATGCAAGCTCTGACTGGAGCTTTGTGCATGCTGCACCAGAACATGTTGCTATTGTAAGGCCAGGACCTGTCATTTGACTCAAGTAATATGGAGGCTGTGTGAGGTACCACTCCACAGAAATATGGTGGTAGGGGACCCCAAACATATGTTCCCCCTTTATTATGTAAAGGGAGAGTGATTCACACTTCATTTGACACAAATAAAAAGCCTACATTTAGAGACAAAAACAAACCCAGAAAACAAAAGTTGCTCTGGAGTACATCTGTACATCATTATATCATCAAAACATAATGGGACAATACAGATACGTATATAAACAAAAATGTACTTTAAAAGCCTGAACCAAGGTCTTCAATGTGCCTCAGAACAGTGTTGTCACTGAACAAAGGAACATCTTACACAAAAATAGGAACATGTTCCTGCAACAAGTACAGAAAATTTTCTGACTTTCAGCCCCAAAACCTCACACTGGTAATGTGACAAAAAAGTTTGGTTCTTTCTGACTAAGACAGTTAAATAAATCAGGATGATACAATTATTTGTTCATTATTTTTTTTTCCACACAGTTAAAGAGATCTATTCAACTAGATGGAGCCTGGGGAAATTTCACATACCATCATTCTTTGGGCTTTGTACCCCATGTTTCCCCACAACAGTACCCACATTTCATGCATTTACGATACAGCTCCATGACCTTTCTCCTTTTCAGAGACCCCACCTGTCAGATCCAAATGATGCATGGGGGCAAGGAGCAGAAGAGAGCCCACTATGCTATTTGCCAGAGCATGTGACTGCCCAGAAGGCTGTGTACATAAAGGAAGCCATTAGCACCACGTTTTCGAGTTGCAGCCTTCAGCAGACTGTGGGTGCCTCATGAGGCCGGCACAACACAGGAGCTGGAATGTCAGAGATAGAGATCCCAGGAAAGGCAAGAAGTCTGAGAAGTGACATTGTTTCACCTATACAAAAACTACTGAATTGTTGCAATTGCATGTCCTGACTACAAAATTTTGGACTTTTATCCTTTAAAAGTTACTTTCACTTTTCCTTTATTCCTTCTGAAATCTTAACTACCGAATCAGCTCTTAGCCCATTTTTTAAAGTGTTTTTCTCTGTTAAAAGAAAAAAGAACACCCTCCCCTCAATATTGACTCACAAGGCAGCAAAAGGAGATGCTGCAGTCAAGCTTGGACAAGCATAAAAAGTGCTAAACTGTTTGTGGATCTTACAGAAGATGACTGAGTTTTTAAACCACAACACACTTTGGAAATTCAATATGACTTCAAATTAAAAATAAGATGGCATTTTGAAAGTATGCAAAAACAGTGAGGTCACACCAATAGCTTTATCTCTAGCATGTCAGTTTTCTCAGAAGTGCCATAAAAATTAAAGGCACCACTATCTACCAATAATATAGATGTTTATTTAATTAGTGCCTTCAGGAATTAAGAATACAATTTACCAGACTCACCTATTTTTAATCTTTCAGATACTGCATGATCTTGCATAATATAAACCACCTGTACTTGCATTTATATAATTTATGTCAAGTAGTCTTGCTTTCTCTACAGTCATGCTCAGTCTACACACTTTTTTTTTTTAAACCATATTGTGAATCACAACAAAAAATACATGCTGTGGCTTTTTTTACCACATTCCGAAGACTTATGTATGCCAGTATCTAAAAGCACAGTTACAGAGCCAGCTTGTGTCTGCTTATACAACTTTCCTAGGCTTTTATCCTTAAAATTATAGGACTTAAAAGAGAGCGAGCCAAGTTTAGCACACTGATGATGGATCAACACTTTGTAACACAAGCACACATGTTATAAAACTTATGCTCTGTAATTCACATTTACTAAACCCCACACACAGCCAGGAAGAATACTTCTTTAAGACATTAAGTGTATTTTGAATGAAAACGTATTGCAGATCAGTCCTCAGTTAAACAATGGTTGTGTCTCACCTTGTAAAATGAAAGGTAAAATTAGGATAATAATGGTGCAGAAACAGATACGGCTCTTTGGGTGCCTGGCTATGGAGGCGTGACTGCAAAAACCAAACATATGATTCAAACACAATGACATTTTCCAAAGAATTAATATCTGAATTGGTAGAGTATGCATGAAAAGTTTATTAAAAATTAGTTCTCTCTTTTAATAAAAATCTCTGTTTTTAAAACACTTCAAGTGATGCAAAGTAGTCCCGACACATTTTGGTCCTTTCTGCAGGTTTACATCCGTTCTTTCTGAGACTGCCCTGCTTTGCCAATGACTACTCACATAAGGAATAGGTCTTTGAAATGACTGATTTCTTCCAAACATTCGAATGTTTGCCCAACATTTTAAGTAAAATTCTAACATACTCTTAAAATGTCAATGCTATCCCTTAGACTAGTAGGTTTATTTCAGTCAAAGCCTAGCAGGAAGAAGGGAAATAAGTCTACTTAAAACTGTAATCCTTAGTAGCATAGTGGTGAATATCCATCTGATGATGCACTGGGACAAGCAGGTATTATTTGTCTGTGATTGACTCAAAACAGGGAAATGGTTTCTGGCAACAGAACAAAGGTTCCTAGCTTTCAAACATTCTTACCTTTGCTTTGGATGACAAGCCACGTAAGTTGAGCCGAGCTGAAGAAAGCATCTGCAAAGCTTCCTGATGATTAGATTTGTTCTTACTGCATTTTATAGCCACTAGAATCCAAACACAGAAGGACCACAAAACAAAAAAGCATTACCTCTATAGCAGTAATCTTTAAACAACAACATTTAATTAAAAATCTTGATACCTTCCATAAACAATTTTTAAATGTAATAGCCCAAAAAGAAATACAAAGAAAAAGAATGCCAAGTAATTTTGAGAAGATAACTCTACACCCAACAGGTATATGTATCCTTCTTAAACGTAAGTATCACAGCACAGTGAATAGTCTTACTGAGTCTAAGTTTTGTCCATCTCCTGACTGGCACAGTCAGTCAAACTAAGGTGATGATTTGAGGACTGTGATGAACTATAGATGCATTTTCACTTGCATTATGAAATTAATTGATTCCATGTTTACCAGTCATATGGCTCACCCAACACCATTTCTGCCTCATTCCAAGTATACTTTTGTAAGCACTATCAGGATTGTGCTCTCTGTTAGAAGACTTCCAGTAGTAGGAATAAATATAATGGGTAAAGTATAATATTATTTTGTTACTAAGCTTAATAAATATTTGCTATACTTTTCACAAATAATGAAAGTTATTTTCAGGTAGAACGTACCATGTGCAATTTCTATGGCTCCTTTCACCACTTCCTTAAAAGAAGAAACATCTTTCTCCCAATCACTTGATTGAATTTCACATTTATGTGCCTTAGTGAGACACTGCAGTGACTGCAAGGAGGAAAAAAAAAAAGATCAGTATGTGAGAAAACAAACTGGGAGACTAATTTAGTTTTAAGTATCTATGAAACTAGTGCTCAATCCAGAAAATGAATGTATCTTTACTGTGCTTGATTTCCTGTGAGTTGGAGTAGTGTCCTCTGCAACGGTAAGCACCAGCTGTAACACAGATGTTCTTCACCAATATTGCATCTCAAGTATGAGAGGCATATAAAGTAACATGTGTCTAATTTTTATCTTTTAAACATCTGTCTAGACTGATGGATGTGACCTATGTTTGCCAAGTCATCGTAATTAAATGCACATGAAAAACAGAAAAATACTTGTGCTCACACTTTGAACAGCAATTTTGTACCTAAAAAAATTATAATTGAATACATCAAAGCTTTCTTTCCGTATATGTATTCTTGGCGAATAATGTATTTTACAGATGCAGCTATTAGCTGCCATACTGCTGTAGTACTCATTGACAACAGGAAAAATAAATGTAAACAATACGGAAGGAAGGTCCCATTAAGGAAAAAAAAACCATGAAAAATTTAAGCAAAAGAAATTAATTTTTGCTTTCGAGTTTTGTTTTCTTTCTACAGCATCAGAAACAAAAAACAACTACATGCCAGAAGTTACATTGCTTGTTTCAATGACAAATCTTCAATTATCTTATTAAAGAGTTTAAATATCACATAAAGGAATAAAAAACTTTCAGTGCAGTATGTGTACATGAGCGCAATAAAGACTTCGGATTGCTGAACAAAGACAGATTAAATTTCAGGGTCATCACTCCAGAAGCTTCTACCTTCTCTCTCTCACCAGAGTTCTAATCGCTATGGTATGGATGATTGAACTGTTCATGCTGCTGTAAATTGCAGTAAAGGTATATTAAGTCAAACCAGAGCAAATTAATTTTTTTCAGAATAGCCTAGGTTATAATGGGTAGTAGTTCTAGCCAGCAGAGGCAAGAACTTCCAAGAGAAGGAACAACAGTTTTTACAGCAATCTGATTTCA
The DNA here is from genome assembly GCA_013401275.1 of Pandion haliaetus. Classification (NCBI taxonomy): domain Eukaryota; kingdom Metazoa; phylum Chordata; class Aves; order Accipitriformes; family Pandionidae; genus Pandion; species Pandion haliaetus. Next base: position 41,982 of record VYZV01005111.1, on the reverse strand, counting down.
GTCTGCACGTGTCTGAGTCAGGGCAGCAAATTAGGGGGGTTTTGCTGACAGATACTAGGGAGGGGAAAGAATTCAAAGTCTTGTGGGCTGTTTGTTTGCACTTCTGGAACCTGGGTTTATCCTGGAAGGAAATAGTTATGAGCTGGGGAAAGTTCAAGGAACAGAAGGGTTTCATAGCCTGGGTATGGATCAGCAGGAAACTTGAAGGTTGGAAATATTCCTTGGTGGGAAAGGGGTGGACTGGACAGCATTCAGCATAGGAAAGAATGAAGTACTGAATGAGGTGGCAGGTCAGATACATAAAAACGTAAGAGTAAATGTATGCTAAGCTAAAGAAAAAACCCCACAAACCCAACACTTCAGTAGTTTTACACTCCTAACTTGTAAATCCTGTCTGATTCAATTTACAAAGCACTGTTGTGAATTGTAACTGTAGACTCTGGGGATTCACGGCATCAGATAGAGCAGCATAGCAGAAAGGTAAAAAACCCAACAACCCACTCACCCTTTACAATAGCCAGATATACAAGGTTGTTCTTTCAAATGCAATGTTAGGAACAAAATTGGTTAAATATAATTAAATCTGCACTAAAATATGGAATAAAGGTCAAACGCTACATTTCTAGGAGGTACATGACATTATGATATATCTGTTCCCATCTCTTTGTCCTATGAAGCCACATATAGTAAATAATGCCCTTTCAGAATTCATTGACCTTTTGCATAATAAATGTGGTTGGCAAATTGCAACGATACATCTGGAATTTTTCTACAGATATATTCACATATTATTTGACACATGATGGTGCTTGTGGCAGTGAAGCCAATAAATACTATTTTTAACATTTTTACTTTATGTGGTATCAGAAAAGCTATCAGTGATTATCTAATGTATTAAAAAATAATTTTTACACTGTAAATTAATATATGCTGTGGCTGTAGGCAGTTTTGCTCTTTTGTAATCTATATCTATGGTACTGTCATACCAGGATACTTGGATACACACATAAGCATACCTTAAGTATTTATAAACATCATTCCATTTTGCAGGGCAAGCTAGACCGTAAGCATGTTCCATAACCAGTCTGATTAGGAAACACAGTAAAGTCCTGTCTACTCTACAAATTGAAACCATGTTTTTAACTGGGTTAGTGAAAAATACTGTGATGTAACCAGATTCTGAAACGATTACATTTATACTATAGACAGGGCCTCTGCTACTTTGCATGTCTGAGTAAGAATTTAAGGATATATTACAGGATATTGCAGTGTCTGTATTTCTGAATTCTAAATAGGCCAACCCCTTTTATTGTTCAGCTGTAAAGAAAAATAGGGAAGGAAAAAAGGGAGGAATTGGAGGTGTAATGTACACCGGCAATGACTAAAGGCATTTCACAGGGCAGAGCATAAAGGGGAAGACAATGAGCAAGGCCCAAATAATTATAAGTTTAACCCCACAGGCATACAATTTGTAGGCCCAACCATCTGCTTACTATGCTTGACATCAAGTGACAAGCAATCCTCCAGACTGACGTTTTTGCCCAGGCCAAAGGCATACCCCCATTAGGAAACACATACTGAATGCTGACCTTGTGTATTTTCAGCATCACTGAAGATCTGATAACCCCTAAGTATTTTTGGAGTGTGCAAGGCTATTTGAATTTTTGAAATTTAATACCAAATGCAAAGCACACTCCAGCATACAACAAAGTAAACACTTCTAGCAGCACAGAGTGGTTATTTTGGAAACGCAATCAACTTGATTACCTGGGAAGTGATAGGAACAAGAGATGGAAGTTAACATAGCAAAACCAGAGACGGGTAAAGAGAAACCAGTGGTTCAACAGATTAGGAATTAAATAGCATTACTTAATTCCATTTTAAGCTAAGTAAGGACAAAGCACTTTTTCTCTGGGAACTCTAACTGTGGTATAGACTATCTTAAATGCATTTTGCCTTAGTGATTGCAAAGAATATAGATGGCTATATATATATAACACTACTGGGTCATGCCATTAAGACCCACTTTTTTCCAGAAACTGCAATATCTTGTCTTCAGAATCAAAGATTCCGATTTTAAAAAAACTAAACCACCACCATTAGATTATAGACATTAGATTGCTGCCAAGAAAAGTTTCAGAATACAAATCCAAGACAATGTACATATGCTGTGATAGGATGTTTTAAAATGAAATACTGATAAAAGAGAGAGATTTTTTAAAAAATCCACAAAACCTGATGTAAAACATCTTGCTCCTGTTCGATAATAAAAATGTGTGCTGTAGGAACATGAAAAGCAGAAAATACGCTTATAGAAACACTAAAGCAAAACACGTCCAGAACAACAACGTCTTACTATAGCACTATAGTTTGTTAGAGAACAGAAGGTTTGTACCAGAAGTGTGTATCCATAAAAACATATACCTCACAACACATTTACCTTTTCAATATCTTCACCACTATCGTTCTGTCCATTTCCGTAAAGTTGGGCATAAAGTCTCCAAATCTCCCCATCATCTGTCACTCGTGAAGTCACTCTGCCCAAGAGCTCTTGCAATTTCCCCTTCAATCCACTTGCTACCTCTCCAGTGCGATCTGCCATACCATCCACTACTGCTCTGACCAGAATAGCCAGCACCTTAAAAAAGCAGCAGGAAGGAGTTTTTATTTCAACTCGAATCAACATCAGTATATAAAATGGTATCTGTAATATTTGGTCTCTATTAATGATTCAGTAAAATACAAATACAGTACCACTTGACAAGTACAGAATTTAGTAAGAAATACATTATTAGGGGAGTAATTCAACTAATTTAAACCTCATCTATAAGATTCTATGGCTGGTGAAGATAAAGAGGCCAAAGAGCTAAGACAGAAATTTGGGTTACTGGGACAGGCTAGTGTGAAAAAGAATTGTTTAGGAAATTGTGGCAGTATCCTAAAGATATTTTCACTTTATAGTATGGTTATAAGATCAGTAAACAGGCTGAACCACATTAATTAGGTAACAGAAGACACTTGTTTACAGGACCTCTATTTAACTACCTGCAGAAACTAAAAGATGTATAGTGGATGAGATGGAAACTGGAAGGCAACCGAATACCACACCTTGGGAAACTGTGTGTTTGATGCACTTCTGGTGAATTACTAGTCAAGCCAGTTCAATCAAACTTTTTACAAGTACTCATTTAATGGCTGTACTTTCTGAGTCCTGGGCTTGAGAATGTGGGATCCGACCTGCAGAAATGCTGAGCATGTGCAGCTGCCGGTGAACCCAATGGGTGCTGGGCTTTGCATGTATGAAATGCTACGTAATACCAACTGCCCCTGAAAAAAACATGAGTCTTTGTGTCTGAAACTGGACACTGAAAATTAGAAAACAGTTTTGCTGTGCCTCAGTTCCTTCTCAAAAAACTGAGAAACAGCAAATATAAATTAAGACATTGGATCATATGGTGAATTAGAAGAAAATAAAACCCAGAAAAACTGTGGCTTATTAAATGAGAACTACCTGTTCTGTGTAGTGCATGAGACACAGAGACTGGGGAAGAAATAATGATAAAAACAAAATGGAAGTCTCATAAGGCTTGCATTCAAGATAAGCCAGTAAAGGGTATACAAACACCTTCATGCTGGTACTTCCTAACTTGTGAGGCTATCATTTGGCAACTTTAATGCTTCAACATTTTTGTCCATGTGATATTAACACTTACAATTAAATCACATTAATAGCAATATTAATATCAAGACAGTAATAAAAACATTTTCAAAGATGATCTGTGAATAGCCCCAAACCACACAAATATACCACTACTCCAGTAAAAGTAGGATAGGGGTGCATCCTCACAAACCAAGATGTAATTCACTGGCAGAAAGTAATGCAAAAAATTATGACAGTATCAATATATATTACACTTAAAATAAAAACATATGCAGTTTAGTATTTGTGGTAAGTCATTTTCCTAAAACAACTTTTCTTCTATAGAATGACTCAATTAACATGCATCCCAAGAATTAATTACCAAGTTTTATCAGGTGCAGGAAATATTTGGCGAAACAACCCAAATAAATCAAAATGGCTGATGATTTTATGAAATAAATCTATGTAACAGAAAAGGTGAAAAAAAAACCCCAAACATCTCCCTGGTATCTTTTCAGAATCAATATGAAATCATAGTAGCATCTTAACATCAGCTAAACAGCTCCCCCCTTCTCTCTCCCAAACCATAACAGTAGAGCCCTTATAAAATGATATGACAAACTGGCTTTTCCTTCTTTTCTTTTCTGTTGAAGAGCTCACATTGTCACTGAAGAGAATAGAAAATATGATTAATTATTAATAATCCAAAAGTTCTGAAATTTGTATTACATTTATGCTTTGGACATCATAAGGGACTAAAACCCGTCATTAAATGAATCAGGTCTTCTATCATGATTTGCTAGAAAAACACCATCAAATATTGATATTTCCATTACTACAGCTTTGTAATAAAAAACCATAAAAGAGGTGTAAGCAGAAACATTAAACTATGTTCTCTTTTACAACGGAACTAGAACTGGTCCTGAGGATTCATACATACATGTATGGCTTCTCAATCAGTTTCTCAGTTTAACAAAATTGTTACTCAAAGTCCAAAAAGTTAGTTCACATGAATATCATATAAAGTTATCAAGAGTTTTAAAGACAATGATATTTTGTTTGCACATGAAAAAAAAAGTTTCCTTAGTCAGTAGGATTTAGCAACTGAAGAATTACCCATATTCCCATAGCGTTCAGGCTTTGCTTACACTTTCATCATAATAATCTATCCCCTTTTTTTGTAATTCATCATGTAAGTTTTAGCACTAGAGCAGTTAAAATTAAACTAGTGTGAAGGCCCGGATTAAAGGGCCCATTAAACAGTATTGAATCATTAACGCTACTTGGCTGTGCCCAGTTGTTAAATAAAGCTATTTCAAATTGCAAGTGAATTGTGCTAATCATCAAAAAGTATTAGCAGTGTAACAGAGCTTTCCGTTTTAGATGGTTGTCTTAAGTGCTAAATTTTAATTTATATCTTCGAGAGATTTTAAACTGTCATATATACTAAACTACTAAAGCAATGCTCTGTTGCCCAGGATCCCACACAAGCAGTAGAGTTTGGTTTTTGTTTTTTTTTAAATGCCTCTTTTAATGAACTGGGCTCCATATGTCCTCTGTGCACAGAGTTTGTATTTAGTATGACATTGCACCATCTGCATTCCTCCTTCTCCTTTGCTTTTGTGAATAATGTGTGTATACTAAAAACTGAACAAAACCCACTATGGGACAAAACCTTAGAAACAAACCCAATCATTTTTAAATGCTGTGTTTGCTGTCAGTTAATCTCATTCCCCAGTTCTCAAACAGCTCCTTTCACATAAAAATATACTTGGTCAAACCATTTTTAGAAGCTTCACTAATACTAATCAAACTTGACAGTGCTTAAGTAAGAAGAGAACCCTCAGATACCGGATCCAAAATGACTGATCTGCAGTCTATGAGCTTTCCCTAGGCCCCTCCCAAATTAAAGCTTTATAATAAAGACAATTGTCTTTAGTAAGCTACTTAAAGGAAAGAGAGCTCCAGAAATTATTAATTCCTACCCTCGCTCCTCAAAATCCCCTTGAAACATGCTCTTGCAGCCTGTTATTAGAAACAATCTGGCAATACGAACCACTGAAATGAGGATGATATTTGATAGAAACGGTAACAGAAAAATTTTGCTAGATTCTCAAGAACACAGAATTGCAGAGAGGAACCATTTGTCCATACTTCTGAATTCATATTCTTTGAAAGCACAGGATGAAGATCTGGATTCTGAAAGCAATGTAGCAAAACAGCTTTTCCACCCACAAAATAACTTTGTTATTCACAGAACTGCAACTTTCCAAGTAAAAAAGATTGCTTGCCTCCACAAGCATGCAGGTGGTGCAAAGTAGTATCATTAGCAGTTGCAGAAATCTTTCGGGTGTATTTACCACCTCAGACTAATAATTCAGAGGCTAAATTGATGATTACAACAGGTAGGGCTTTCTCCTTGGGTCCNNNNAGGGCTTTCTCCTTGGGTCCTTTTTAGTGACTTAGTGACTGATCTACTAGCTGAAACTACAGATAATTTTGTGAGCCTTTATCTTTTATTACATAATATCTGTATTAAATGTTTTAAAGATCTATTTCTCAGTAGGTTCATAAATATTAAAAGGAATATGGAAATTTGAAGAATTTTCAGAACCGTTAAGGAAGGAAAATATGAAAGCATGCTTATATCATTTAAGGGAAATACTAGGAAACACACTTTTGAAAGTATGTCCTTTCCTGTAATCTTTTATTGCATTGTTGTTCATTTATAAAGAGCCCTTCAGCTTTTCCGTTTTCCAACTCTCTCTGCAGAATCTGTACACACATATCTTCAAGCCTCATGATATCCTGATCTTAGAACCTTTGCCACAAGGATGACATCGTTAAATAACTAGAATAGCTTAGAAGCAAAATTTCCCAAAGCTGCATTCTGTACTCAGAAGTCTGGTACAAAAAGACAGCAATGGCCTAACAGAAATCACAAATGAAGGTATGAATGCCTTACTGTTATTAGAAGAAATTAGTGGTTTATGAATCACAATTAGTGATGCTGAAATAAAATAAAATCTGATGTAACTACACAAACCAAGGACATTTCAAATTATATATTCAATTGCACACTCTTAATTGACACATTCAGTTTCACAAGGGGTATTCTGCAACAATGATTATGCTAAAAGTGATTGGCTTTCTGATTTCACAAAGAATTGGAATCAATGACTCAACTTGTTTCTTCCAGTCCCATGCATTTTTTTATTTATTTTTAAATTACTACCTTCTTTCTCACCACTATGTTACCTAGCTTAATAGCTGATCAATTAAAATCAACAATGACTACAAATACTAAACATAACCTGAGAGATCATACTATGTTGCAAGGAAAAAGAGATCTATGCTTCCACTTACTCATGTTCCAGGATTTTACTTTGTTAAAATACAATTGCACAAGACTGTTATAGAGCATCTCTATTTAAAACAGGCCA